>QKWP01001167.1:54133-73017 GCA_003550325.1 Gigaspora rosea | reverse complement strand
TTGATTAATGTTCGTCGATGGACTTTTAAAAAAAAAAATTGAACCAAAGAAAGAAACCGGGTGATAAAAAAAGGATCTTAATAGACAGCAGAGAGCTTATATAAAATTTTAAGTAGAATTAGGGGTAAACTATAAGTCTGAAGTGTCGATTAAAAGAAGCATTATGAAATAAAAATTTACAGTATGGAACGATTTGATAAAATACGTAGTATTCAATTTTATCTGTTTTAATACTGATAAATTTTAAATCAATTTTTAATCCGCTTATTAAGTGGAATTTGAATTTCTAATCAACTAAGTAAGTTTAGAATTTCGTTGCAATATAAGTTGATTTGGAAACCAAAAAAATCTGATTTTCGATCTACAACACAAATTTGTGGAAAACGAAGTGAAGATAAATTAGTATATTTGATTTAGAGGCATTTTTGATTAATGTATTGTATTAACTAAGCTTATATTTTATCAGGTTTTATGTGAATCTTTACAATTCTAATACATAATTAAACCTTGTGGCTGTAAATTTCTGTATGAAAGTTATACTTTACTTCTTTTGGCAATTTATTTAATATAAGAAAGATATAGTTTATTGAGATAAAAAATTATTCGGCGGGTTTATCAATTTCTTAGAAATGGTCTATCCCATTTGGTTGGTATTATAAAAATACGTAATAAAAAATAGAAAAAGAAAGAAAAAGGAAAAGATAGAAAAAAATTTTTCTAATTGAGAACATAAAAAAATTTTTGAGAACATTAAATTAAATAAACATGTTCTCTTTAAACATAAATTTCAAAAAAGATTTCCAACACTGGTTACAAATTCAAAATACTGTATCATAATAATTACATGTTAAAGATTTTAAATAGTAAAAAATATCATAATTAATAGTCAACATTTGAATACCTTTACTTTAAATTATTAACAATGAAATTCCTACTATATTTCATATTATATATGAAATGTGATCGTACTTGTAATGCCAAAAAATTTTATACAGTAATATGCAATAACCACAAAAATACACCAAAATATAAATTATTAAGCTGCACATAAATTAAAAGGATTTTGTTAAATTTAGTAAGTTTTAATATTGCAGTTAATATTTAAAAAATCAAAATTATTATTAGTTAAAGTTAGAGTTTGAACTAGTATTAATATTAGGTTTAAAGTATACAGTCAACTCTCTTTAATCCGAACTGCTGGGACTGCTTTTTTTTACTATATAAAAATTTGAAAAAGTTCAGTTTTCAAAAAGTTATATATGGTTTATCCGAACTTTATAATAAAATTTACAAATGTTCTAGGAGATTTTGTTCAGTTTATTGAGAGTTTAATAGTGTTCAGTTTAGAAAGGTTCAGATTAAAAAGAGGCGACTGTACATATATATACAAAATTTAGTACTAGAAGCCCAAAACTAATTTATATAATAAAATTTTAAAATATTTAAAATTTTGAATTTTTTGTAATTTTTCCTAATTTTTCATTCAGTTTGTTATACAAGATCCTGTGATATAATTGGCATTCTATTAATTTGTGATATAGCAATTTGTAATATTTAACAATATCCAATTAAAATTATATAAGAATACAGTCAACTCTCTCTAATCTGAACTGCTGGGACTGCTTTTTTTTACTATGTAAAAATTTGGAAAAGTTCAGTTTTCAAAAAGTTATATATGGCTTATCCAAACTTTATAATAAGATTTACAAATGTACTAGAAGATTTTGTTAGGTTTAGAGAGAGTTTAATAGTGTTTGGTTTAGAGGGGTTCAGATTAGAGAGAGGTGACTATATATGCTTTCACTATCTTGAACTATACCATTAATTATTAATATTAGCTTTGCATTATATCAGTTATATGATTAATAATCAGAATATTAGCTCTGTATCATAAAGCTTGATCTACAAGCAGATTATATACAAAAAACTTAAGGGAAGTGCAGTAAATCACGTAATTTTCTAGGGGGTCCATTATCTATCACGTCCTATATACATATATAGCCTAAATAGCCAATGATATAAGTATATTTTGATCTGCTAAATAAGGTTACTTAATCGATTTTAATCGAATTGCTTAGTAAAATTTAGATTTTACTATGTAGCAACGTTTGTTGATTGTGGGGTGAATATATTTTTTTAAAAACTTTAATTTTTCTGTCAAACATAAAAATTAAAAGTCAATTAATAAAAATTCTCCAATACTTATAAAAATTTTGTAGTAAGTTTATTTTAATCTGCTGAATAAGGTTACTTAATCGATTTTAATCGATTTGCTTAGTAAAATTTAGACTTTACTATGTAGCAACTTTTGTCAATTATGAATGAATATATTTTTTTAAAAAATTTTAATTTTTTCGTCAGACATAAAAATTAAAAGTCAATTAATAAAATTTCTCCAATTCTTATAAAAATTTTGTGATAAGTGTATATTTTAATCTGCTGAATAAGTTTAATTAATTGATTTTAATCGATTTGCTTAGTAAAATTTAGACTTTACTATGTAGCGACTTTTGTCGATTGTGGGGTAGCTTATTTTCAGATCAAAGCCCTAACTTCCAAAAATGAGTAAATGAAAATCATACTTCTATCAAAAAAGAATTTTGCAAAAATCAGCATAGCAGATATCAAAAAAGTTGAATCTTTATATTTCATGTTGCATATTTCATATGATCATACTGTACTAGATAATTTTGAATTTTTATCAAATTAAACTTAATCCTGACTATTAGGCCATTTAAAGTTAATTTTTTTGTCAATATCACTCCTTTTTTTCTCTTTGATGTCTTTAGTAAAATAAACATAAAAAAGTAAAAATTAAAAATAATAAAAATACTATAAACTACAAAATAACTCAGTGTGGGGTGTGTTTTTGAATTTCAACCTAAATTAAGCTTAATTTAGACCAAAATTTGAAATAACTCCTAAGTGTTATTCATAGTAATATAGCAAATATAAATTCAAAAAATAATTTAAAATAAAAAAATAATTAAAGATAAAATACTGTTATAAAACAGTTTTTCATTATTGAAAAACTAGAACATCCATGAATATTTTAGCATAATATAAAAAAAGATACAGGACAATAGAACATAAGTATAGAATGGTCCTTTATACCTTTATACCTTTATATAGGCTAGTGCAAAAATGTAGATACATGAATATGGGCAGTATTGATAAAAAATTTTTTTAAACAATTTAATTTAAGTATTTAAAATTGTAATTTATTACTTTGGTTTTTAAGTTTATTTTAATATAATTTTTATTAAAATTTTATATTAAAAAAAATTTTTATTTTAAGACAATTTTTTCAATTTCAAGATCATCATCATCACTTTCAACCAATATAACATGTTCATCATATTTCTTATATTTTTTTGCCCTAGTGAGTAATTTTCTCTAAAGATCCGTAATGGTTTATTTAGCTGACCTTTTCAGTAAACGCTTCAAATAATTTGTTTCAGATAGAAAGCAGGTTTGGGTGTGAACTTATCTTTGCAACTTCTTGTTTTACAACTGCCCAAATTCCATCAATTGGTTGAAGTTCACAGTAATATGGCAGGGTATAAGGCAAATTGTGCCCATATCTATTAGCAATTTGAACACATGTAAATGGCACTTTGTGTTTATTTCTTTTTACTAACTCGTATAGCTTGGTTTTGGTACAACTTTCTAATACAATAATATCGTATGCCACCAACCATGCATGCAGAACATCTTTTTTGAATATGATATTGGTACTTGTTCAGCCTGGTGTTTATGATAATAAGCCCTGTCTATATGGATTCATACTGGCCCATATCGGTCTTTTAATATCTGCACAAAGTTTTCAAAAAGGTCATCAAAAATTTTAGCGTTAAAATGATAATTGGTTTGATCTGCTACAATATTTGCATTACGAATTGAGTTAGAAATATTTTTCTACTCATCTGCGTTTAGCTGTTTTCTTCCTCGTGAAGAAGGGGTTTAATGAATGGATTCCATATTAAAAATGAGTTGAGGAAAATTTTGCCTTCAATTTGTTTGTATTACCATTGTGCATTACAATAATTTCGCAAAATATAACCAACAAATGGCTATGCTCTGGTGTACAAACAATTTTGTGTGATGGTATCCACGTATAATTGGTCATGTGGTTTAAGTGGCAGTAAGATTCATCTAAAAATACTTTTGGTATAACTGGAATGCTATTATTACCTTGCATATTACTAAAACGTTATCTCAAATAGTGACCATGAAAAGCTACATTTTTAGCTAACTCATACAATATATTACGATATTCACTATGCCTGTAAAAATATCCTAAAACATGTAAAATTTGAAGCAACTACCATTTTGAAAACTTATAACCTTCTTCCTTAAGTTTTTGCTGCAGTACAGGTATGGAAAGAGAGAGACCAGCAGAGTTTGCAGACATAAAACCAAATTGTGTATAACTTTAGAAACATTTGGTTTAAGTTTTTTTCTTGGGTGATTAGGTAATTTTGGTGCTGTTAATTGTTTATTTTCACTATTATTTCTTCAGCAATTACTCACACAACTGTAGCCTTGCCAATTCCTAGAACCGTGACAACAAGCTTGCATAGTTGTATGTGTTCTGGTTGCTTCTGGCCTTGTTAATACTCCAAAAAGTACTTGTGAGTACTGAGAACCATCCTTTTTTTGTTAAGGGTTATCATGCCTTTGTCTCTTTTCAAATCATCCATTTTGCTTAAAATCAACAAAAGATTTAGATTATCGATTATACTTATCCTTTTTGTAATTTTTATATGCAAATATTATAGATAGATTGTTACGTTTTCAATCAGTGAAGTATTTGTAAGTAACAATTTTTGTGTATCTACATTTTTGTACCAGCCCATACCTTTATACCTATATACCTATATACCTTTATAACTTTATACCTTTATACCTTTATACTTATATACTTTTATACTTTTATACTTTTATACTTTTATATCTGTATACTTTTATACTTTTATATAAATGTATTTCTAAAAAAATATATAAACTCTAGCTTTCTGACCTTCTGTAAACTAGCTTTTTAGCTTAGACTCAGATTCCCCTGCTCCTCTCTCACATGCCTAAAATTAGTTATATCTTTTAAATATTATTATCTAAATAAATAAAATATATCTTTGCTCAATAAATATACTTTTGTCATTTGATAAATATATACTGAACTTCTCTAGTGAAGTAATATTCCACTTCCACATTGCTTTATATTTTCTCTGACCCTTACAAGATCCCTATTGCTGTGTGCTATGTTGCAAGTACTATATTGAAGGCTATAGTTGCTTGTAACAATAATTTTTAAAAAATAAAAATAAACAAATTAAAAAAAGGGAATTAGTAAATAGTGCACCCTGCACTGCAGTGCACCCCTATAGTAACAAATATAAATAATAATTAGAGTTAGGGTTAGGGTCAGGGTTAGAGTCAGGGTTAGGGTCAGGGTTAGGGCTAGAGTTAGACTAGAGTATGAGTTAGAGTTAAAGTTAAAATTAGAGCTAGTTCAAGATTAATACAGAATTGCGAGAGGATCGTTTTTTGTTAATAATGCAACAGGGGTTACCCTAGTAAAATTTTGAGTAACATAAAAAGGGTGCACTGCAGTACAGGTGCACTATATTACAAACCCCAAAAAATAAAAAAATAATTTAAAAAAAATGAGAAAAAAATAAATAATAAAATAAAGCTAAAATTTTAGTTCCTATTTGGCTATCCTCTTATAAATGTTTATTTTAGTTTACAATGAAATAATTTAAGAAAACTGCTGAAAAAAGTGCTTTTAAGTATTTTTTTATTCAATTCTAAAGAGCTAGAGAACTAATATTAATAAGTAAGAAGAAATAATTAAACAAGCATTTAACTTTTATGGAAATAACAATTACAAACCAATTATTCAAATCAATACTTTTTTATATTAATTTTTAAGCCATCTGATTATTGATTTATTTCATTCAATGAGGGACAAATTTTACATTCGACAATAAGAACTTGGAAGGATGAGTGAACCATTATATAATTTATTTATAAAATATTGCTAATCTTAACAGACTGTGAAATTCATAGCCCTGCATCTGCCAATCAAAATTGCAGAATTAGCACTGTCTGCAAATTAACTTTGTATAACAAAAACAAAGTTTTTTTACAAAAATTACTTATAATGCAAATTCTAGCTTATAAACCTACTTTTTTTTATGCAAAAAATAATACTTTGCTAAATTTTACTATAAAGTCTGTTATTTATTATAACCCTAACCCTAACCCTAACCCTAACTTAAATAGAAACCTTTTTTGAAATGGAGGTGTGAATATCACAGCCTGTGAATCGAAGTAATTTTCTTTATTTTTTTATTTATTGATTTATTTTCGCTCCTCTCTTTATAAGAGGAATGTAATGTTAGCTACTGAACCAATTTATCTGACCTAATTAGAAACTCAACTAGAGATGGGTTTCATGCGGGTGCATGATTCCTCAATCATGCGCATGTTTCCGAATCATGCACATTTTATCCCATCAAAATTTTATATAGAAAAATTAAATATAAAATAAGTATAATTAACATTCTAATCTATCTATATACTTCAATTCTGGGTCTGTTCGCTTTAACATTTTTGATTGTTCGTATTGATCTAAATGTATAAAAACCAACAGGAATATGTAAGATGATTATGACTATTATCATGGTCGAGTAATTATTATAACATTCGAGTAGTTAATATCATTGTTTAATGCCCTTATTAACGCCTTTAAACAACACAAAATCGTGACCGTGAATTCCAAATTTACTTTTGTTGTTTGATTGTCTAATATTTATAAACTATATTGGGCTAAAAAAATTTACGAATTTGAAAACGGTTTGTATAATGGTCTAGTTCAAGAATAAATGCAAGTGCAAGAACAAGTGCAAGAACACGACAATTGCTCCGTTATAGATAAAACATATGATAAAAATAGTGAATATATTAGCGAATATCAAAAAAAGTTACATTCAACCAAATATTTAATGATTGATTTCTAGAATTTTTGGTCGGAATGTTTGCCGCCCAGATTATCTGATAATCAACTAATTTTTCAGTGATTCGTAGTTTTATGTCGATCTATGAACCAATAAAATTACGTTTATGTTCAAAAGGTGATCAATGAGCTAAAACTAATATAGCAATATAAGGTTTTCTCTTTGCAACACTTATTTAAAAATTAGCATTCACCAATAAAATTAAGCTGCATGCTATCTGTTATTGGAATAATGAGCTTTGTAACGAACTTTTTATAGCTAGCTTATGCTGATTCAAACTAACCCACTATATATTGCAATTACTGGTATAGTGAACAAATTTTGTAATAGAATTTTTTATAAAAACTCATAATAAAAATCACAATAATTCTAATAAAAACTGGCTCAACTATACTGAAATAGAGTGTGAATTATGTGGCAGAATTTTATAATAACATAATTTTAATGCAAACTAACTCAATCTTAACCATATACTGTAGTTAATAGAATTGTATGTTCAGTAACAGAATTTTTTGTGACGATTCAATGCAAATTAACTCAGCATATTTATAAATACAGTATTATATAATGCGTATTATATAATGCGAATTCACAGATTTCAACTAAGATTCTAAAGTTTTATAAAAAGCTCCTGGCAGAGCCACGGGTCAGGTGTCAAATTATATAAGATAAGCAACGATGAAGTTTACAATTAGCAAATTTGTAAAAATTTATATATATAGCAAAATCTGATTAAGGATTAATATGTAGTATCTTTATTTAGATATATTATCAATAATAAAGATACTGTAAAAATTAAAAAAATTTTTATCATGCGCTATCATGCGCATTTTATTATAAAATGCGCATTTTTCCCATCTCTAAACTCAACTTGAATCTCTAAGCTAAATTTAACTTGAAGTCAATTCGTTATGATAGATTTACTACGTTAAAAATAGTTTGTTCATTTTATATGTTCGTTTCATCTGCCCCTCCCCCTTCCAAGTGTCCTGGAAAGCAGGGATGGTAAATGACTTTAAATGACCCAAATGACTCAAATGACAAATGACAAGTCATTGGTCATTTCACGGCCTAACTGACTTGAGAAGGTCATTTAACTCTGGTTAATCGATTATCTAATACCTTTTAGCCAATCAAAAATTGATTATTGTTCTTTGTAAAGTAAAACGTTGCTAGATGATATCTAATAAAAATTATTACACATGATAAATAACTGAATCATTTGATGAATGATTACCATTTGTATTTTGACTAATGACTAGGTCATTTCCAAACCGGTTGTAAAACGAGTTCTAATCGAATCATAAGATCAGTTATGAAGTGATTAAAAAAAAACACTAGACAAAAAAATAATGAATGTATTTACTTTTTTTAAAAAAAAAATAAAAAAAGTTTGTGATCGATTGTAAAATGATATAAATCATTTTCGAATTTACAAATGGCATGTTAATTAATAATCGACGTGAATTATGCGAACATATGTATTATTTAAAACAAGTTTTTCGTGATCGGTAGGATGTCAACTCTATGCAAAATGACCTAATGACCAAATGACCCAGTCATTTGGAAATGACCATAGTCATTTGGTCACGAGTCATTTCCAAATGACCCAAAATTTGAATGACCACAAATGAACGGTCATTCTGAGGTCATTTGAGGTCATTTGAAAATTGGCAAATGACCAGATCATTTACCATCCCTGCTGGAAAGTGATGTTAACCGAAAAATTAACCTTATTCAACCCGTGTACCTAGACGTTATTTAACGTCCTGGTTTAGCGCGACTGCGTCGCGTAGCTACTTATTCAAAAAACTGTAATCTGAATGTGGATAAACTTTGATATAAGATGATCAATTAATAATGTACGTTGTGGTTACGTTCCGCATGATTATAACTTTTATCATGCGCGATAGTCCTAGAAAGTAGAAAATGACAAGATTTTGACTTATAAATAATGAGTTCTTCATATTAAAATCACGACCTAAAGATCCCCCTGAAAATTATCCCCTTTTACATTCGTTTCGCAATGTGTTTTTTATATAATAAAAACCTAAAACGCGATTTCACCCTAACCTGATCTACAAAGCGGATTTTATTATTTTGCAACTAATGTTTCATCCTGTTCTGTTATAAATTTAACAATCATACAGACGATTGGGTATATCGCAATGGCTATACAATCATGCGGATTTGCAGAAAGTCGTAATTAAGGACGATCATGAACGTAATGCAAATTAAAAGCGATAAAGTGTACAAACTCAGAATTAGTATAGATAAAATATAAAATTCATAAAACGCAGTGTCACAAATTCGAATTTGTGGAGATAGATCTTTTCCTTTCTTTTCTTAGTATAGATAATATACATTTCATGTTTGATTAACATATGATCGCCCTTTTTGTAAAATCTTCATAACATGTTTAACTTGTTAGCACGTATGTGTATTAAGGGTAAGAATTATAAAGTTCTAGATAGCACATCAACGTGTTAGTCTTAGTAGTACCATTGTTGAATAGCACGTAGCGTGTTAGATAGCATGTTGGCCTGCTAGGTAGCACATACGGTCGTCTATTAAATCCAAATGTATATAAACGATGAATTTGACTTCAATAAAGAGAGATACATTAAGAGATGTTCACTTCGATTTTACTTAAGAAAAAGTAAGCTAGTGTAGTGCTGAAGAGACTTTAATCGAGTAAGTCAGAAACTTAATTTCCAGTAACTATTAGAGTTAAATCGGTTAAACGCATACTATCTCCCTTCTTAAAGCAGGGATCAAATTTGTAGATTTATACTATACAGTCACTTGACAATCACCTGATAGTTGTCCGGTTGCACGATTATACTAGTGAACATAATATGGCTGACAAATAATATATTAGATTAATCTTTAGTAAACGCAATCGGGCAACTATAGTGATATTTCAAAATATTTATTCTTACAAACTTTTTTAGTAATGCAAAAAAAAACCCCCCGAATAAGTGAAAATAATATTTAAATGTAAAAAATTAGTCAAAAATTACGATACATTTATTATGCGATAATCAAAGAATGTATATGCGGATGGATCATCGTCATATGAATGTTATGTCAACTAATAATTTACAAGCAACTAATTAAAAGCGTTAAAAAAACTCTGAATTAGTAGTACTTGTATATGTATATATAGATATACATATATGATGTCACAATAATTACAGATTTGACAATCATGTGGACGATAGAGAATATCGCGTATTCTCGTTTATCGAGAATACGATATCGAGAGATTATCGATATGAAGGCATAGAAATTTTAATTAAAATAATGAATAGAAATTTGGGATTTAAAACGTTTTCCACGTTTCATCGACTTCTTATCTGTTATGTTATAATTTCTTCATAATCTATATTATTATGAATTTCTTATTTATGCTGATTTATTTAATTGATAAATCACTTCTTATTGTTTCTTATTAAAATTAATTTAACTGACTACCTGATTTGGAGTTTGAACCGTTATCCGGGTTCATTTTAAAATAATGGATATTAAACAGATAACGGATCAAATTTCTAAATCTGATACTTTTCATGAAAATTTATGCACAAATAATATATTAAATTTTAGCCTTATCTGAGTTTAAAGTTGTGGGGCGCCAACGGCGTCCTACTTACACTTGTGATCTATAACGTTGATATCGACAATACGTACGTTACTTAAATATTGATCCTTAATCTACATTGACATTTGTGTTGAAAACTTCTACTCAATGGTTATTTTCGATTTTTTTTGTTTGAATTTTATGCTATATTTTTATTTTACAAACTGATCCAAATCATGGAAAGCTATAATGATTTCGAATATATGACATTTAGTTTATGATATTTATATCGATAACTGTTGATGCCGTAATTGGGTATTAAGTTAAGTTCAACTGTATGCATTACGATTATTAAATTATAATTTTTATATTCGAGACGATCACATTATAATATTAATCAGAAAAATTAGAGTTGACGTCATGAGATGTCATAGTTTCGGATTTGACAATCATGAAGACGATCGAGAATGTCGCAATAGTTGGAGCTCTGATTTAGGAGAGAGATGTAGACGATTGAGAAAATCGCAAGTTTCAAGAATATCGTCATTTTAGTTGTCTATTATAGATTCGGACGATCAAGAATGTCGTAATCAGGGATGCACGTCACTATGTCTAATTGGTTTCAATTTTTTTTGGACATATGTCCATTTTCAATTGGACATATATCCAAAAAAAAATTAAAACAAATTGGACATAATGACATGCCATCCTAGGTCGTAATGCACAGATAACCAATCATTATTCGTAAAAAATGTACAAACTGTTGTATAGATCAGCTCTGAAATTGGATTTTGTTACTCTGATTCCATGTCACGTGTTAAAATCTTAATTCTTGAGTTATAAAATTAAGATTCCGTAACAGAATAGATAAGAATAAAGAAAATATAAAATTATTATCGAATCAAAGAATTAGGCATAATAAATCCAAGCAGAATCAAAGAGATAAGCTTATCTTCAGTTTCACTGCAGCAAGACAAGACCCTACGAATCTTGAAACCTGGACCAAGCCTTTCATGCCTCTTTCTGCCCTCCAGTTCAAGATTATAGAATCTTGAACGATTATTGGAGATAGTTTAGTAAAATTATAGTTATTAGTAGTAGTAGTTTTAGCTATCAGCTGTTAGTTATCACTTTTTCAATGTGCATATCTATCTAACTACGTATCTATATAAATCAATTATCACTACAGCATACTTATACGTAATATATAATAGCTATAATTATTGAAATATTGTGTCTGGAACACCCTTTGAACTCTACAAGAATTTTTTAGGCGATTCTAAGGACTTATCGTTCCATTGACCATCACATCGTTATTTCACAGGCAATTAATTCAAGAATAGTTCACCTACAGACAGCAGGGATGCTATTCTGTTCATCCAAATTCAGTTTGACCTCTGTCTGAAACCTAACTGATTAAACTCAGCTTGACCCCTGTCTTAAACCTAAATAATTAACTCGAGTTGTTTAGTTACATGATTTTAATTATCATATTTCAAATACATTATACTTAAATTGAGTTTGAAATTGTTTAATAAACTAAAAACTTTTTGATTTGTAATTGACTTTTTTTTTATTTATGTAATGGAAAGAATTAGGGTCTATCAAAATCTATTAAATATTTAAAAAATTATAATTTAAATAATTTTTATATACAAAAATCAAATAAATGCATAGTTTAATTTTGATCAATTTTGTTTTAAACATATAACAAAATTTTTTAAAAATATTTTTTTTTATCTCTTATTTTTGTAATTTTTAAAAATTTTTAATATACTACTAGTAGAATACTATTTAAAAAAATCTAAAATAATAAATTATTAATAAATTTCAAACTAAATATTTAATTATATAAAATATTTAAAAAATTTATTATATCTAAAAATATTATTATTTATATTGTAAAATTATTGCTTTTTTTTTAATAAATTATTCATTGCCTGAACACAATTGGTCACATTAATGAGATTCTTTTTGAAGCTCTTTGAGTAACGCATACATTATTTTCATTGATTGAATTTTCTACCAACTGCTGAGGAATAAAGCTGGACTCGTGTAAATTCGTGACTTGCGAATTAAACTCAGAAGAGTGCTCGAATCATATATGTTCGGGTTATTTTATTCGAATTATTCGAGTTACAAAAATTAATTATTTAATTGTTGTAGATATATTGCAGAAGAAGTACAAAATATTTATTCATAAGCTGGAAATATTGTATCGAATAAATCTATATCTCTCTTTAAAAACATCATTTCACCCACTAAACAGTTGTGAGTCGTTGATAATGAATGAAATTAAATGAAATTAAATTCTGCTGAATCAATTCATATTCGCATTTTTCAGTTCTAATAAATCAGTTTTTAATATATTGCTAGATCAACAAGAATTATTTTTCAATATCCTATGCTTGAGAGCAATAGTTAATTAAATTTTAAGTTGTTGAACTATCATTATATTCGGCACCACTTCCTTTCCATCATCCATTATAATTTGACAGGTTGCAGGTAAACCGTTGTCATCTTTTTAATCACAAAGAAACTTTTATGCCGACCTTTGAACTTATAAATAGTTGTGACTTGACTGATTTCCTCGTCATAGGATCTTTCTTGCTCACTGTCATTTTTGTTTGTGCCATATTTTATGGATAAATTTGTAAGATTATTGAATTACATATAATTACATAATTACAACATTTATCAAATTACACCTTTATTAATGCATATTACTAATTATTTTTAATGCAATCAACGTAATTAATTCATTCGCGAGTAACTTGCTAGTTAAATTTTTATGACTCGAGGAGTGATAAATTCGAATCACTCAAGTCACGAATTGACGAGTCCATACACTACTGAAGAATATAACAATATCGAATTTATTTATGTATTTTTTTTATACATTTCGCCAGGTCTTTTGTTGACCACATGTTCAGTTGAGCAACACAAATTGCTAATAAAAATCTTCAATAGTGCACACTCGAGTTCACAAATTATTTTCGATCTTGTTTACATATATGAAGTTCTTCACTAGTTCTTCTGTAACACCAATAAGATGAATTTTAAAGGTATTAGTGATCCAATGTTTAAATGTTGTGGTACACTAAATGCCTGGATTTTTTAACAAAGGTCTCGTGGATCAGAAACGAGTAATTTTGCGGATCATTAGTCGAAGTAAAAAAAAAATGCATGATGATAATAAAATTACTTAAAAGGATCATTTTTTAATTTATTAATATTATAATCTATCGTTAATATCAATTTAATATCATAAGCTATCGCTAATATCAATTTAATATCATATGCTATCTTTGATATCAATCTAATATAATAAGCTATCGTTGATATCATTTTGATTATAATATGATCTGTATTAAGAATGAGTAATACTAAATCAGTTATCATTAATAATCGACAAAAAGCGCATCATATGATTATAAAACATTTATCAATCGGCGGAAACTGAAAAATGACCGTCTTAACATAAACTAACTTCATTGATTATAGTATGATCTCCTAATACTAAATCATTTACTCAATTCATAATCGACGTGAATTGACATAACATATTCACTAGGTGCGCAGTGCAATTATTTTATAAAAGTTTTCAACAGACAAACTTTTGTCCTAAGTTTTCTTAATTAAACGAATCTCTTTAGCTGTATCAGAATATAGAATTTGAAAACATGAGTACCTAATGTCAAAAATTCGGGTTATTTGGAAGGTTCGATTTTTTTTTTAAAAAAAAAAACGTTAAACCACTCGCCATAATGGCTTCTTCTATCCATTAAACAAACAACGTTGACTAACGTCGATTTTCAAGATTCGATCAAAAGAATCACGATTTAGAATGTTAATATTGAAGAATAAGTTATAAAAAAAATATATTTGGTTTCATTAATCGTTTATTATTATTGTTTTCCTTATTTATATCAAGATGAACACGTCATTATTTATTGTATTGTACTGTAATATAGTTATATGATAAATAAATAAAGTTATTCTTCAATCGGTGAAGATTAAAAATAGCACGTGCCAATTGAGACACAGAACAATAACACGCTTCGGATCAGATAATCAATAATAACAAAGTCCTCTGGCCAGTTTTATTATGTGTGCTTTGAAACAGTGTTTCACCGACAGTTCGATTGATAAACAGCCCCGTACACTGACAGCTCATTTCACAGATAAATTTTTTATACAAATTGCATTATCCTAATCCTAATTATTAATTAAAAATTACTTTGTGAACTGAGTTGTCGATGAAACTGTTGAATATATTTTCTTTCTGAAATGATTGTTCATGAAATGAACGATGCCGAAAACAATCGGTTTACTAAATAGTCCTTAAATAACTTTGATTTATGAACGTACATATTTGATCATGTACCCCAATATGAAGTACACTTTTAGAGTAAGTATTTATGAAGGATTACTTTTAACGTAAAATGATTAGGAATTTGAATATGATTTTAAAAAAATTGGACGATTTTATTTTTTATATAAAAAGGATCCAAGCTATAGATAATTGCATACGAAACTCGAACACTATAACCTAATTTAACTGCAGATATGAACGGAGTTTTGATTTTTGCAACATTATTTTTATTATTAACCATGCCTTTTATGCTGAATGCAAATAATGGTGCGTCAGATTGTTCAATTAACGGTATACATGCGAACGTTTTGAATGTAACCTGGGGACCTGATCCCGTTGGTCCTGTTGGAGTGACTATGTATTTTAACGTTTCTCAGGGATTAAGCCAAGCTTCCACGACGTTTACCAAATTAGTGGTTTCATTTAATGATCCGAGTGGTGTCATCAGTAGCTCTAAACAGCTTGAAATTGTTCCAAGCATAAACAGCGTCGATAATAGTTACCCAGTAATAATACCAGAAAATATACCCGCTCCTTTATATACAGTTTCAGTTATGATAACTGAGGTGGGCATAGGAGATGTATTGTACTGTGTATTGTACAGCCGTAATAGCCGTTCGGGATAGATATCAAGTTGTCTTTTTGATAAATTAATATTTTTTTTTATAATTTTATGTATTATTAATGTATTTCTTTTAATTTCATTAATTATTAATTGTTATTTATTTTTATAATTATTTTTCTTTTATATCCAAACACTTTATGCGTTTATTCGTCTATTATGTAGAATCAATGTGTTTGAGAGTTAAGAATAGTTACCATTTTGATAGTCAAGTAAAAAAAAATATAAGAAACAGCAATTTGAAACACATTTTTGAGAATCAACAAAATGTTAATAAAACTAGTATGTTGCCCACCATTTTGCTGACAATTAAAATATTTATATTGTCTTTATTCATATCGCTTTAATTAACGAGCTTATTTCTACTGTCTGAAGTATTTGAATTAAATTATTCAATTTCTTATACGACCAGTTAAATAGATTTAAGTATATTAAATCTTAAACCTACTAAGTTGATTCTAAATATTCTACTAATTTTTGTTTGTAAATTATTAATAGAATATATACAAATATTTAATATAATGATTTTTGAAAATATGTAAATTAAGAAGGCTTATAAACTTTGGTCTTTAGATATGAATTTTTTTATTATTATCTTTTTATATTATAATTTAGAACAATCTATGTACGTAAAACTTTTTTTATTTATAATACTTGAAGTATATTTTAAAAAATTTTTAAGTGTTTATTGAATTTATTATTTCAATCAGCAAATTTTTTAGTCATTTCCATAATTTAAAAGAATTATTCTTTGTGACATTGGTAATATTAATGACTATATTATAATTTAGAGTTTGGATACTATTTTAGAATTAAATATTGAAATATAAATTTACACAGGTCGAATTTTATAACATTTTTTAAGGTATATTTTTATATACATTTAGGGTTGTGTTGTGTTACATAATTTACAAGTTTATAATGCATGAAATTTTATGTAAGTTTCGATAAATCAGATTTCATGTAATTTTTCATCACGTTATATATAAAATACGAGCTTTACAAAAGTTCGGTCAATATTATTGTATCTTTTGATTTAAATGAATTGTAACTCTTCAATAATCGAATATTTGATCCCAGATTAATATCACTGTAAAAATTAATTTACAGAACTTACATAAAATTTACACAAATTTACAGTAATTTTACATCACTATATTTTTTAATCTGAAAAGAAAATAATTCAAATCATCAAAATTCTGAGTAAAACTCTGAAATATTCAATTCGAATATTCCCATGCGCATTAAATTTGATAAAAAACAGATTTATACAGTTTACGGGTTAACTTCCCGATAACCATTTTTCATGTTGAAGAATCAGGCTGTCTGGGCTTCACAAAGGCATTTCACAGATCAGTATAGTATAGGTGAGCAGATCCGTATAGTATAGGCCAGTGTTGTCATGGGACACGGACACGAACGGCGGACAGTCCGGGACGGGACGTCCGGGACATGTCCGCCCAGAATTTTTTTTGTCCCGGACATTTTGCGACTCAACACGTGATCATCTACCAATAAAATTCGTATAATTCCGCAATTTGATTGGTTTTACCCGGCGGACATGTATCATGTTGGGACATTATTGCGGACATGTCCCGGACGTCCCGTCCCGGACTGTCCGCGTCCCTGAAAAATCGGCGGGACAATGTCCGTGTACAACACTGGTATAGGCCGAATTTTTTAAATCTATACTATCAGCTATACGTAATATATATTAATGTTAGGGTTAGGAATTATAGCCGATCGGTATAGTATAGATTTTAAATTCGGCCTCTACTATACTGATCTGCTATAATTTCAAACCCGGGTATAATGTCCCTCTCTTCTTGTGAAGCGAAATTATAGCAGATCAGTATATAACAACATAATCATAATGCACACAGTTTTAACACGATCACATGCAATGGTCATAATGATCATCATAATGATGAAAAAAAAGAAAAACCGTTCGCATATATACACAAACCAAATAACGGCAATCAATTATAAACGTCAATGCCATTTACTTCACGTCGATCGCAATATAATAACGCTATCATACATCCAAACGTACAGTACATTTAATGCTCATATTCACTTACGTAAAATTCGAGAAATATCATACTGACGCAGTATTTAATCAAAGACCAATAAATTGTTCTTAAAATGAACAAACGAAAATCATAACCATTTATTAAAAAAGATTTGTAAAAATCCGTTCAAGCGACACACGCAAAGTCGAACCAAAAATTAATCATTCACGTGAAACATGAGCGCACTGTTATATTTTATTAATGACGATCAACAGAAAACAACTTACCATTTCATCATTGTGTCACAAGATACATTAGTTATGAAATCTTTGCCTCTTTCCAATAACGGATAAATGAAAATCGACACACATAAAGTCGAACCCAAACAGTAATACCACATTTCATGTTTCACAAGAAACGTGATTATACTGATATATATATATATTACACTGGATCAGTATAGTATACAGGGATGGCACGTCACTATGTCCAATTGATTTCAATTTTTTTTGTACATATGTCCATTTTCAATTGGACATATATCCAAAAAAATTTAAACAAATTGGACATAGTGACATGCCATCCTAGATAGTATAAGTTAGATTTAAAAATTCGGCTTATACTATATGGATCTGCTCACCTATACTATTCTGATCTGTGAAATACCTTGTTACTTCATACGTATTTACGTAATATCATATGATGAAACGAGCATCATTTCCGAATTTACGTCGATTTTGGATTGGCACGTGTTATTTCTCTCAACTCGTGATGCAGACATGAGACCACAGCAATGTAATAAACTACTGATTACGTATTATATAATTTTTTAATAACGATAATAAAAATTGCGCATTTTATCAATGACGATAATAATAATGATTAATAATCACATTGATATTTCATTGACTTTTTCATTGATATTATAAAGATAACTCTTTATTGTTACATGCTTCGTTTTTTTTTTTTTTGTTCATTATATTCGATTCGATCTTTATCGTCTTGTATTACATATTTTCTTCTTCAACACTTTATTGATTCACAAGACAAGGATATGGCTTTGTGATTCGTGAAATTCGTTATAATGAATGTCTAAATATACTAAAAATATTCCGATCTTCAGTGTAACTCGAAATTCAAGCTAATACCTTTAAGATCCTTTATATTGGCGTACCACATGCTTAAACAAGATAACTTGTGTGCTATCCACAATGCTGAGCATGGCGGTCATGAAAAACCTGGAAAAGTTATGTTTTTTTTTTTTTTTTTTTTT
>QKWP01001167.1:25440-52419 GCA_003550325.1 Gigaspora rosea | reverse complement strand
TTTTTTTTTTTTTTTTTTTTTTTTTTTTTTTTTTTTTTTTTTTTTTTTTTTTTTTTTTTTTTTTTTTTTTTAACAACCCTTTCAATGAAGGGACCCGGGAGGCGTAATTTATTAAGGTCATTTTTGTTTCAATTACAGATTTTTAGTGATACAATCTTATTACAAGACTGGACTAGTTGTACAACCTAATTCTGTACTCAGTCCCCCGGATATCCCTCATTCTGGTTACCCAGTCCCGCCGACAACGTAATCAACTTCAACTTTCTCTCGAGGAAGTCCTCCAGTCGTCCGTACCGACCAGGGCAGCACACACAGCTCTCGGTACTTCCTTCCTTCGGCCTTCCAATGTTTTCGGTCTGCTTCCGTTTCGATACAGGACTGAGCCATCCTGAGTTCATCTAAGAGCCTTTTTCTTTATCAGGTTAGTACTACTTGCCGTTCTTGTATATTACCGTTCATCCGGAATTTCACCGGAAGTATACCGTTCATCCGGAATTCCACCGGAAGTATCCATTTTTATTCAACCGGAATTCCACCTGAAGTATTCAATATTTCCAACAAGTACCCAAACAGGTTTTATGTGGTTAATTTAACCATCCGGTCCTAGCATCCTATGGTGCAGATCATGAAAAGCCATCAACTTTTAATTATAAAATTTTTAAACTTTATAATTTTTTTAAAATAAAATAAACTAAAAAAAAGTTTTTGTATATCTAATAGCTTTTTAATTAAACTATCAAATCTACAAAAAAAATCTTTAGTATCTTTTATTTTAAGAAGTTTATATTAATTTAAAATTATATATAATTTAAAAATTTGGCGTTTATATATAAAAAAATTTAAGAAGTTTATATTAATTTAAAATTATATATAATTTAAAAATTTGGCGTTTATATATAAAAAAATATAACAAATTTTAAATTTATTAACAAATTTTAAAAATTTATTAATAAAATTTAAATTTATATTAAATTTTTCTGCATTTTTATTGGTCAATCATGTTACACTGCAGCTAAAAAATTGGCGCCTATATATAAAACTTGTTGGCTTTAGGTGATAGTTCAGCCCCATCCATCTCATGATCGAGTATAATTTTTCCTTTGTCCTCTACTAAGGGTTGAACCGGCGACCTTACGTTTGGCGACCTGGGAGCGTAACCACTTACGCTATTGACCCGCAGGTCTCTTTATGATAAATTTTAAAGGCTTCAATATTATATTTTTGAGTTTCGGATTATAGGTTTGGGTTTCAGATTATAGTTTCGGGGTTTCGGGTTTCGGAGTTTCGATTTTTTTCAAAAAATCCGAAACTAGTTTCGGATTAGAACCCTTCCGAAACTAGTTTCGGGTAGGTTTCGTTTCGACGCCATGTTTGGAGGGGGTAATGTAAAACACATAATCAACTTGGTCTGGCCTAATTGTCTTCTTATTAGATTTGAGTTGGACAAGAACCGCCCAGATTCCTGCCGTTGCCGAAAACAAATGCGTATGTTTCTGTGCGGTGATATTAAAATATATATGAATATTTGAATGTATTCTTCTAATGTATGAAAATTTAGCTAATATTTAATATTTAGGCGAGCATATATTAATTAATTTTTATTCGCTTTTTATTTATTTATATAATTTTTTAATTTTTTACTTTATTATTATTATTATTATTATTATTATATTATTTTAAATTTTTTTGTTTGCTTTTTTTAATAATTGTTAAATGGATACCGATTCTAAAATGACAATTCGAATCAACATAAATTCAGAAATGAGGCGGAACAAGAATACATAAACTACTTTTTACCGTTATTAACAGATCGCTTTAAGATTCAAATTGCGTTTATTGTAATTTATTTAGATACATTAATTCTTTAATATTTATTTAATGGTATCAGGTTCACTCGGTTTGATCAACTCACAAATAATTACTTCACATAAAACTTAACTCGCGATCGATTAATTCACCATTTCATAAAAAATTTTTAGCCAAAAGCTAATTTCGCAGGCAAATTAATTATAGTCATTGTCGGTAGAGTTAAGTTTAGGTTTAAAGTTGGTGCAATTTATAAAAAAATTGTCGGTACAATATATTAAATAATCGTTTGTAAAATATCTTGTCTGTAAAATAATTATCTACGAACTAAGTTTTTAACAAGCGTTTGTCAGTGAAATAATACAGATAAAGATTCATTTATTATTATGTGTCGATTTTTATTTCAAAAGCACCAACAATATAATTTAGTCCACAAGAATAATGAGGTTTTAACCCCTTCAAAAATTAATTTATTACAATATTAATTATATTATAGTTAATGGATGCGTAGCAACCAATAACGGCAGGCGAAAGATCCGAAGGATCACAGGGTGATCGTTTTTACATGACAATTAAAAAGCATCTGACTTTGAATTCAATGTGATAATCTGGACCACGAAGAGGCTCAGGTTGCGAGCGCATTAAATTCAAAGCCAGATGCGCTGATATTGGATGCGAAGCATCCAGTAACGGATTTCTTTTTCTTTCCTTTATAACAAATAAATCACATGAGCTTAATTGAGTTTATTTGGCGTATAAACAGTACTTATACGACCTACATTTATCATTAAAAAGAAAACAAAATAATGTAAATAAAATATTACATTTCGGAGAATTTTAATTTTAAGATGTACTTATATAACGTTCCTGGTTTTAGCGCGACTGCATATGCAGCTACCCTAATTGTTATATTTATCATTATTGTTAAGTTTTAATCACTTAGGTATCAATAAAAAAGATTTATTTAAAAATTAATCATATCATTAATCATGTAAAGTCACACGATCTTAAAAATTTTGGGTGGCGATTTAACCCCGGTTGGACATTATTTGGGTGTTATACGACTGGTGTCACAAGGACTAATTAATTATCACGGATCATGCTGAATTTGGCTGATGCGACCTATTTTATTATGAAATTTAAAAAATTTTTTGGGATGTCTTTTTTTCGTTTTTGTCTTATAGGGTTAGGGTAAGGTTCGGGTGTAGCTTTGATATTTAAAATTTATATGTGGATTTTGCAGGGTTTATAGATTTAAACGGGGACCCTAAATATTAAGTATCAGCAAATTCACCATGATCCGTGACATTAATTAATCAAAACTATGTCCGCTATGTAATTTTCATATTGCAGATTTTTTACGTTACATAAATGCAAATCAATTTATCTGTTAAATTTATTAATTCACGATATTTTAGAAATTTTAAAAGGATTTTGTTAAATTTAGAAGGTTGGGTTGTGATATCGCAGGTTAATAAATTCTACCACCAACTATAATCATGAGTTGCCGTAAAAAATTTTACTAAACTTACTTGTCACTCCGGTGACATAAGATATGGTGAGTTAGTTTGCATTGTAATTATCGTAATTCCATCATGAGCTGTCGTAAAATATCCTGTTATAGAATTCGCTACTCTAGTGAGGCATATAATCAAATTAATTTTGTATCGGAAACATCATTACCTACTATGAGCAACAATAAAACTGGTTCGATTGACCAAGAGATCTTCAAATCTAACACACGAAATATCATATGTTGTCATTTTATTCTAATATTTATTTATTTATTTATCTTTTATTTTATTTTTTATGATACCGTGTCAACCTCTTCTTCCTATCTAGACTCTTATCTACATTATCAATATTCATTTATATAACATATAGTGAAAATCGATTTATTATTAATCTAACAAAGAATAGTATGAATTTCAGCAATAATAGTTATAGCATCACGTAGAATGAATACTGTAAAAATAATGCAATTTCCTGCTTACACCACACCAAACGCTTAACCCTGATTTTCTTTCTAACAGATGTCGATAGTACTAAACAATTACAACAAACCAACTAAAAGACAGGATCATCAATTTACACACAATTTAAACTATGCAATGAATGCACATAAAAAGTTAGCTGATTTTAAACAGATAAACAAAAATTACGCAATCGTATCATCTAAACCCAAATATTTTTCAAACCCTAAGCTACACCTTAATCAGAACCATTTAAATCAGGAAGAAATAACTTATAAGTAAACAAAAAGTTGAACGAAAACATCTTCAAACACATTACATGTGATCGTACTGGTATAATCAAAAGATATTCCTTCAGAAATAAGGTAATATAATGAATTTCGTAACCAAAAATTTTTTTGCGCCATTTCATCGACAATCACTTCACGTGGCAGCTTATTTTACAGACAATTAATTACAAATAAATTGTTTTAACAGACTGTTAATCAAGAAAAGTTCGTTCCATAATAGTTCATTTAACCGATGTACTTTTGGTAAACAGCTCCGTTCACCGACAGCTTATTTTACAGATAAGCTTTTTCTTTTAATATATGTGCTAACTTCAATCCTAATGACTAACTAGAATTATTTTGCGAAAAAACTGTCGATGAAATAAATTGTCGATAAAATCAGCTATCTGTTAAATATGGTTTGTTTCTTAAATGATTGTTCATTAAAGTGAACAGTGCAAAAAAAAAAAAATTACATAGCTTTGATCTACGTACATAATTAACCGGGAGGTACTTTTATAGAGCGTATACTTATGAAGGATTGATTTAAACGTAAAACGATTAGGAATTTGTATATGATTTTAAGAAACTTGAACGATTTTTTATATAAAAAGGACCATAGATTATCAATAATTACATTCAAAATTTGAACAATATAAAATATCCTAATTTGATTGTAGACATATAAAGAAATTATGAACGGAAATTTGATCTTTGTAACAATATTTTTATTATTAACCTTGCCTTTCATGGTGAATGGAAATGATGGATGGTCACCTTGTTCAATTGTCAGTTTAGATTTAGACATTATAAATGTACAATGGGGACCTGATCCCGTTTCAGGAGCGATCTTGCAAGCTACCGTTTCTCAAAAAATAACTAATGCGACCACATCAAATTCTGCAATTATATTTGGGTTTACCGATGACTTTGGTCGTATTATAGGTGATACCATGCACCCACTCCAACCAGGCATAACCAATATTGAAAGTTCTTACAATGTAATAGTACCAAAACTTTTACCTCCTAGCTATAAATTTTCAGTCGCGATATTTGATTCTGAATTAGATACAGCATCAAACTGTATATTGTTTAATCGATAAATCAATTTTTTTTTTTACTATTCTATATGTGTTAGCATACTATATAAGTCTCTTTTTAATTTATTCATTAATTATATTCTTTATAATTGGTTTTATTTATTTTTTATTTCACAAGCTTTTATATTAAAACAACATTTTATGCGTTTATTTGTCTACTATGTAAATCAATAACTTACGCTTAGGAATAGCGATGTTAACAGAGTTAACAGAGTGATCCAGAGTGGTGCAATGTATACTCTGTCAGAGTAACTATCAAAACCAAACCACGCTAAAGCTATTATTCTAGACTAAACTTTATAATTTAACCCGGAGTATGTTATCCGAATTAAATTTTATAGCACATGTTAAAGATGTCTTGCTAATTACGGTTTAGAATTTGTTATTCACTATGCTATAATAAAATTCATTTTTTTAATGTACAAGAATTGATAAAATTATTATATTTTTAATTTAGAATAGTTTTAATGGTAGCTCTGGAATATAAACCTCCTATAACAATCTGGAGTGGTGTGGTACAGTGATGGTAAATGACTAGGTCATTTGCTCAAATGATTAATGACCTAAAATGACCTTAAAATGACCCGTCATTATGGTCATTCAAATTTTGGGTCATTTGCAAATGACCCGTGACCAAATGACACAGGTCATTTCGAGATGACCTGTGTCATTTTGGTCATTTGGGTCATTATGCATAATCGATTACGGATTTTGTACGTAATAAGCTTGAATTGGCACGGATTTTTGTTCCGGCATGGACCGTATAGCCGTACCAATTGGACCGTTAATGACTCGGTGGTACTAATCCAAATGGCACGGGTTTTGGCACGGGTAATTATTTATAGTTATTGTATGGGTTGTAGTGAATAACCCAGTACACACGGATTCATATTCCGTGCCGAAGGCACGGGATTTAAATATGAACCCGGGTGTGTAACGGGTTATTCAACACCCATATAATAACTATTTTATTGCACGGTGTCTGACGTAACAATCCCGTGTCAATAAGTAAATGAAAAAAGCACGGGTTGTCATATAAGACCCGTGCAATAATACCACTGTGATAAAAAAAATACATACAAGTAGATTACATAATTTTATATCAACAATCAATATAATATGAACAAATTAACTGCACATGTATCAAAAATTTGTAAGGAATTTTTTTTTGTTAACAGTTTCATTAGCGAATTATGAGATATCGCAATTTTTTTAAAAAAGAATCATATATTGATCTTTTGCTCTTTGTGAAATGAGCCAACACGTACCACCTTTGACACGTATCATTCTGTGAATGAAGGTGCCATTACGCATGACATGACATAATGTGCCACCTCTCGTAATTTCCGTACCATTTTTTACCATGACATTCCGTTAACGCGTCTGTACGTATCACTCCGACCGTCCATTTAGTGTATTCCCGCCGCCAACCCGTACCACACCCCGGGCCACTTTTTTTATAAGGTTATATCGTGCAATTTGGTGCGGAACAAGTGACAGAAATTCATTTTAATAAAATTTTTTATTAAATTATTTATCTTGCAAAGTATGTACAGTATGTACGTATATCATAATTATAAACAATTAGCTTTTTAGTACTTGATTTTGATTGGCTAAAAGTACAGTAGATTATTAGTAAACAAATATCAAATGACATTCTAAGTCATTTAAAGCCCCGAAATGACTAATGACTAGTCACTATTCATTTGAGTCACGTAGGTCATTTTAGGTCATTTACCATCACTGCAAAGTTATACAAGGACGGAATTCAATGTAGTTTAATGCAATTTATGGTTTATATGTCATTTGAAATGACTTCTGTTCGCAAACTCTTACATCTCATTTTGGTTAATGCATGACAAGGCCAAAACATAAAATTATGTACTATGAAAAGCTTGCCAATGAAGTGACAAACCTATTTTTTAATATATCTGGTAAGATTAGATAACATGTAAAAAATAGAAACTAGATAAATAAGTTTATGAATAAAAAAATTAAGTTCATATAGACTAGTTTGTTTTTTACCTAATTTTTAAAAATTGATTACCTTTTTTAATTTTTTTTATAATTTTACACAATTTGACAGAATAAAGTATAATTTTATTGTAAGCAAGACAAAAAAGTTCGCTTAAAGCTAATAATAACTTGAAGAAAGTTTTGTTAGCTTTGCCTTTAAAAATAATATCTTTCACTAATTGTTTGCTTGGCAAAATATAATAATACACATAATAACTTTGCTTTTAAGTAAAGTTTCTTGTTTTGAGATTATTTTGGAATTATTTAGTATAGTAAAAGGTAATGTTCTTATAAAAAATTTTTTTTTGTATAAGTAAAATAGTAAATTGTTTATTCTTTATATATATGCAAATGTGCGATCAATCAAATTACTTTATTTTTTGAAATAAAGCAATTTAATTGGATTCGCACATGATACACATATACATATATAAAAAATCAACACTATGTCGTATTTAAACTGTATAATGTAAAGTTAACAACTAATCGATTTAAATTTTTCAGACCCAACTTAGTCGATTAATCTATTAGTCGACTAATCAATCGATTAGTTAGATAAAATGATCTATAACTTCTATAACTAATCGATTGAAAAATTTCATCGATTTGTATCACTAGTTTCGGGTAGAGTTTCAGAATTTTAGTTTCGGTTTCGGATGAGATTACGAGTTTGGATAAGGTTTCGGAACCTATAATCCGAAATCCGATACTTTCGGATTTGCCAAAAAGGTTTCGGATCCAATTCTAGTTTGCATACCACACCAGTGATGGTAAATGACCTGAAATGACCTACGTGACTCAAATGAATAGTGACTAGTCATTAGTCATTTCGGGGCTTTAAATGACTTAGAATGTCATTTGACATTTGTTTACTAATAATCTACTGTACTTTTAGCCAATCAAAATTAAGTACTAAAAAGCCAATTTTTTATAATTATGATATACGTACGTACTGTACATACTTTGCAAGATAAATAATTTAATAAAAAATTTTATTAAAATGAATTTCTGTCACTTGTTCCGCACAAAATTGCACGATATAATCTTATAAAAAAAGTGGTCCGGGGTGTGGTACGGGTTGGTGTCGGGAATACACGAAACGGACGGTCGGAATGATACATACAGACGCGTTAACGGAATGTCATGGTAAAAAGTGGTACGGAAATTACGAGAGGAGGTGGCACATTATGTCATGTCATGCGTAATGCACCTTCATTCACAGAATGATACGTGTCAAAGGTGGTACGTGTTGGCTCATTTCACAAAGAGCAAAAGATCAATATATGATTTTTTTAAAAAAATTGCGATATCTCATAATTTCGCTAATGAAACTGCTCTGGGTGTCTTAACAAAAAAAAATTCCTTACAAAATTTTGATACATGTGCAGTTAATTTGTTCATATTATATTGATTGTTGATATAAAATCACGTAATCTACTTGTATGTATTTTTTTTATCACAGTGGTATAATTCACGTTAATTACCCGTGCCAAAACCCGTGCCATTTGGATTAGTAACACCGTGTCATTAACGGTCCAATTGGTACGGGTATACGGTCCATCCCGAACCAAAAATCCGTGCTTATTACGTACAAAATCCGTAATCGATTTTGCATAATGACCCAAATGACCAAAATGACACAGGTCATCTCGAAATGACCTGTGTCATTTGGTCACGGGTCATTTGCAAATGACCCAAAATTTGAATGACCATAATGACCGGTCATTTTAAGGTCATTTTAGGTCATTAGTCATTTGAGGCAAATGACCTAGTCATTTACCATCACTGTAAATTTGCGATATGTTAAATAATAATGCTTTAATAAATAAATGATTATTACATTTATCTGGCAGAATAGAAAATTAAGTAGTAGATAATTATTAATTGTCAATTTGAAAAAAAATATGAATAATAGCAATTAAAATATGAACAAACGAAAAGCAATATACTAGTTTCATTAACATTTTTGGTAATTCTCCAAGTGAGTTTAGACTACTGTTTCTTATATTTTCGTATTTCACTCTTTTTTACTTGACTATCAAAATTGTACTATACTTAATTTTATAAACACGCTGAACGTAAACATTAAAAAGTAAAAAATAAAAATAATTATAAAGCGAAGTAAAAATTCATAATTAATAAAATTCAAATAATCTATCCTCATTAGGTTTTACGGTCGGTGAAATAATATACAGTTCCATGTATACCCTCCAAGTCCTACTTCAACTACCGCAACTTTAATCAAATAATTAGCAGGTAAAAATTGAGGTACTACAGCAAGGAAAGTATCATCAATTTTGTCTATGCTTTCAACAAGTGGATGCCTGCTATGACCTATGGGAGTACCTTTCACGCTAGTAAATTGAATTACTAATTTGGTAAATCTCGTAGTTGGTTTAATCAACGACTGAGTAACTTGAACACTCAAGTTCGTTCCAGCAGGGCCAATAGGATCAGGGCTAAAAAATGTAGCATCCATAATGGGTACGTCTATGGCGTTAAATGAACAATCTGACCAGCCTACATTTGCTTTCACTGTGAAAGATCTGGTTAATAGTAAAAATATTGATATAAGAATCAAATTTCCATTCATAATTCCTTTATTTGTCTGCAGTCAAATTATATTATTTTATAGAGTTCGAATTTCTTATGCAATTATTGTGAACCTGAAGTCATTTTATATAAAAGAAAAAAATAGGGCAAGTTTCTTAAAATCATATGAAATCCCAAATCATTTAATTTAAAATCAATTCTTCATAAGTACGTACATAGCTCATAAGTGTATTTCTCATTGAGGGATACGTAGATCAAAACTATGTGAGGACAATTAATAAACAGTTTTTTTTTTTTCAGTGACGTTCAATTCGTGAGCACTCATTTTTTCAGAAAGAAAATATATTTAGCTGATAGTTTATTCATAGACAACTTATTTATCGACAGCTCATTGTTATTAGAATTTTAAAAAGATCGACAATTGAAAATCAAATTTTTGAAACCTTAGGGATATTGTCATAGCAGATCATTACATAATAAATTTTACTAATTAGGGTAATAAATGTTATTGCGTCATGTATAAAATTACCCCCATTAAGATTTAATATCCGAATTTATGTCATAGCCCAATATCGATATAATGATAGATGATGATCATGTAAGCCAAAAATTCACATGATCATATAAAATGCCGGATAATTCAAATATATTGGTTGTCAATATGTAAACATCGAAAGCTATTTTTTAATAAAACATAACGATAGTAAATACAATAAAGTCAAATTTGCTCTTTATATGAATCAAAGCTTAATTTAGCAATAAACATATGATTTTTAAAAAATTTAAAATGACTATTACATTAAAGAGCATATTAAAACTATTCGAAATAAGTATAATATTAAAAGTATATCTTCATATAAACGCTATACCGTAAATCATATTCCATCTGATTGGTTATTAGTGAAACCGCTATCAAATGTTGAACTAAATTTTCTAAAATTTGAGCAAAGATAACCAAATTCGATGAATTTTTTTTTTGCTTGAATTCGAAGTATTCAAAAAAAAAAATAAAATAAAATAAAATTTTCTCATCGAATTTTATAAGATAGTTATCGAGACATCTTCGCTCAAAATGGTAGAAAAATAAAACTTTGAGCAAAGATATCTCGACAACCATCTGACCAAATTCGATGAAAAATTTTACAAATCTATAAAATTTAAATAAAAAATTTCATCGAATTTGATCAGGTGGATCTCTCAAAAATTTGGCGCAACTTCTATTTGATAGACGTCAAATTTTTTCAAAAATTTGAACGAAGATATCTCTACAGCTATCTAGTAAAATTTGATAAAAAAATTTTTTTTTGAATTCTACGAATTCATAGAATTCAAATAAAAAATTTTTCGAATTTGGTCAGGTGGTCAGATGGTCGTCAAGATATCTTTGTTCAAATTTTAAAAAGTTTAAAATCAACTTTGTTTTCATAGCTGGTTTCATTCCACCTGAGATTAATACTTTCCTATCACTCCTGATTGGTTCTGTTAATTATTCACATATCAGAGTAGTTATGTTATCAATCAATTTTATAGCACTCCGAAAGTGAAGGAGGAAATTAGTAAACCCGTTTCACCCTATCTATGTATCTGATATAGGATTTTACAAGTCTATATCGGATTTACATATATAATCAATGCGTTGCAACGCGAGTTTCACTTTGGTTTTTTTTTTGTATGTGACTATATGAGTTTATATTTATAAATGATCGGGACATCGAATATAAAACTATTTGTGTACATCCGTTCCTGATCTTACGATCCTGATCGTCGATTTTTACGTTAATATTCATATGTTAAATATATGTTAAAGTGTTATAAAAGAATCAAGGTTTTAAATAAGACTAATACATTTACCTTTCTCTGTAACTTAGTATTATCAAAACCCTTAAAAATTTTACCGCAATGCAGCCATACAAAATATTCACTTTTGCTTTTCTTCTCATTTTATTAATCGCTTATTCAACGTTTGTTTTATCCAATTATGAATTTAATGGAAGTGAATTGAAAGAAAATAAATCTGAAGAATATAAATTAGAAGAACGTTTTAGTAATGTTGCTTTAAATCTTTTTGTTTTGCTTAGATTATTAATACTATTCATCCTATTAACTTGTATTTTGCATTTTTTCTGTTTGATTGTTGTTGGAATCATCACCACCAGTTCCTGTATTGTAATTATATTGAAAATTATTATTTTACATTAATTATTTTAATTATGCTCCTCTAATTAATTGGTTATTATTATTATGATTTTGTTATAATGTTATTGCTTTCTTAAACAAATAATACGATTATTAGACTCATGTATGAATTTATCATTAATTTATAATTATTATTTTCATTATAAATTAATAATACGCGTTTTCTTATATTCTATTAATTATTAGTGGGTAGGTTATGTATAGCTTCTTTAAAAGATTTTTCATTAGAATTTAACAATACACCTTTTTTTATTTTCTATTGAATTATTAGCGGGTACGTAATTTATGCATCAATTTTTTAAAAAACTATCATTTGATAAATTTTAATTGCTTTTAAGCATTTTTTTTTTTCGGATTATCAGAGCGTAAATATAAATTTCTCTTTGAGAAGTGTAATCGGTTACGCTGCAATTAATAACCAACTTTGTGCCATAATTGTGAAAAAAAAAATAATGTTATTATTAGCTGAATAAGTTAAAAGTGCTAATTTATTACAAATCCTTCTCAAAGTTGGCTAATAATTACAGTATGTCCAATTTAATCCCCACTACTTTATTACTTTATTATAACGCGTCTTCACATTATTCTATCGGATCATTAGAGTGTAAATATATTTATTCATAAAATTAGTATTTTATGATTTTATTGAATTGATTTTTATTAATAATATATATTCTGGAATATTAGTTTGTAAGTATAAAACTTATCGCACTTCAATAATTAGGTTTATATATCCTATTAATGATCTTTTTCTATTTGATTTTCAGGTTGTAAGTATAATATTATTTTATATATTTTAAATTGTTATTGTTTTATGATCATTAAGCTGTATTTTTTTATAATGTTTTTATTTATTAGCGGGTAAGTTAAATTTCATTGGATTTATTTCTTAAAAAATTAATAAATTTTTTTGTAAACTTTCTAATCAACTTATATAATAAAATGTGTTTGTTCTTCTGTCGGACGTTTAGTATGTACGTATAAATTTTATTGAATTTATTCTAATGCTTTTAAAATTATTCTTTTCTAATTTATTTTATATTTTATAATGTTTATTTATATTATAGAATTGCTGTGTAAATATAAATTTTTTGCATTTATTTATAATTATTTATTAAATTTATAACTCTATGCCCTAATGTTACGTATTTTATACCAAATCATTAGAGCGTAAGTATAAACCTTATTGTATTCAATTCTAGAATTACAAATTTATAATTATAGTTTCTAACTGTCTGCCTCGTTGAATTATTAGAATGTATGTCTTTTATTGTTAAATTTATTTTTCATAGCTTTTATAACCTAATTTTACATATGCTCACATTCTTCTTTTTAATTATTAGTGGAACTTATGCCCAGTATTTATCACTAAAATTATTAGTTATCATTATTTTAATTTGCATTATAACTCGATGACAATCGTTTTTTCATTCTTCTGTCATATTATTAGCAAGTAACCTCAATTATAATTATTTATTTTAAAGTGTCTATTTTTAATAGATTCTTTCATGATAAGTTAAATTTTTTTTATAATTTTTAGGACGTGAGTGTAATTTGATTCTATTATTCTTTTTGTGACCTTTTATAATTGATACTAATTTTCATATTCAAAACCATTAGTCAGTAAGTACTGTGTGTTTTTTAATATTTGATATTTTTTAAATTATCCACTAATTAGCTTTTATTTTTCTATTTAAAGAGAGTATGAATTTTTATATCTAATGCAGTTAGACCTTTTTAAAAGCAACAAATGAGATTTCAACTCTAGTCTAGGCTTTAATACTAGAACTATTAATGCAATTTTATTATTGTTCTTTAAATGCTTGTTATCAAAAATTTGGTTCTATGAGTTGCATTTAGAAAGTCTGACTGTATTATCACTGTATTATCATTTGATTTTTAAACTGCAATTATATGATCGCTTTATAACTTAATATCTAATAAAATTATTAATTTCTATAAAGTATTTGGGCGTAAGTATGAGCCTAATTTTATTAACATTAAATCATCAATTCTTTAAAAAACAATCAAGTAATCTTTTCTTATTAAATTACTAGAATGTTAGTATAAATTTTTTTTCAGTATCTTCAATAATGCTTTGACCGTATATAGCATCTCTAATTTATAATATACATAATAACATAATAACATACTTTTATGTTCTAATTAGTCCGTAAGTATTTCAATATTGATTTATTAAAATAAAATTATTATTTATCTTAAATAGCCTTTATAAATAACGGCCTTTATTTTTATATATTTTTATTAGCTCTGGGTAATTATAAGTTTCATAGCACTCATTTTTTTTAAATTAATTTTTTAAACCTAATAATGCTTATTCTTCTACTGAATTAGGTTGAAGTAAGTAAACCTTTTTGAATTTATTCAAATTGTAAAAAAATTTGATTTATGTATTTTTTTGACATGTCTTTCTTATTTTTCTATTGAAATTTTAGCAAGTATATACTTTTAAGTTTTTAATTCATGCTTCTAATTTATTTTTATAATACATGCTTATTTATTTTTTTATTAAAGTCCTACCATGTAAATATAATATTCCCGATTTTACAATTTTTATTTGTAAATTGTTATTCAATTTAATTTTTTTAATTATTTCATCAGTGAGTAAGTATATTTAATTATAATATTTAATTATATTTATTTCTAAATTTAAACTTTTATAACCTATTATGTATATCTTATATTGGATTCCTAGGGAGTAAATATCAGTTTGTCGAATATATTTTTAAATCAATTATTTTATTATTTTGGCTTTACAATTAATAATATTTTTATACACTTATTTTGGACCATTAGTTAGTAAGTATAAAGTTCATAGATTTATTTATAATTTTTATGTTGGAGTTTGTAACATTAAAAATATTATTTTATTGGATTAGCGATGCGTATGTATTAATTTTGCAGTATTATTTAAATTGTGCTTGCTCTTATAACTTAATATGCTTTCAAATATTAGATGGTGAGTATAATGTTGCAGCATTTTTCTAAAATTTTAGTATAGAATTCAAATGATTTAATAATCTAAAATGTTTATTTTTTGTTAAAGTGATATCGGGTTTGTGTTTTGTATTATATATTAAGTATAATGATAATTCTTAAAGTACATTAATCTAAATGAAGTGCATCTTTGATAGAGTGTAAGTATAAAGTTTAATTTTCAATATTTGTTTTCTAATTAACCTTAAAAATTTAATTAGTTAAATTATTTATATTATTTATGGTTTTAAAATTGAATTTCTAACCTGTTAATACACTAATGAATGTTCATAATTTTAATGACTTCTATAATCTAATTTTATAATCAAATGATTTTTCAGGAGTTATTACTATAGTTGGTAAGTTTTGATATAATTGTATTTTTATTTAAATTTAAAAATTAACCTTATTATTATTACTATTAATGATTAGTGCGTAAGTATAAAATTTATGTTTATTTTAATGCTTTATTTTACAATTTATATATCTTATGTAATTGTTCTGTTGGATCATCAGTTCGTAAGTATGCGATTCATTGCATTTCTAAAAGATCAACTTATGGTTGACCATTATATAATCTATTGTATGATGATACATATATTTACATATTCTTTGTTGATTGCCAGTGGGTAAGAATAAAGTTCATCACATTTCTAAAAATCTTATAACTGATTTTATATATAATAAGTTCATGATACATGCTATTTTAACTAATATTTTCTTATTGACTTTGATATAATCTACACATGATATCATTATCATTAATTAATAATAATGAAATGTTTAAATATTTGATATAATTATTCTATTGAATAATCAGTTCGTAAGTATGAGATTTATCGCATTTCTAAAGACCATGGTTAACTATTATATAATCAATTGTATAATAATATATATATTTACATATTCTTTGTTGATTGCTAGTGGGTAAGAATAAAGTTCATTGCATTTCTAAAAATCTTTTAGCTAAGTTTATATATAATAAACTCATGATACATGCTATTTAACTAATATTTCCTTATTGACTTTTATATAATCTACTTATAATAATATTATTATTAATTAATAATAATGAAATGTTTAAATATTTGATATAATTATTCTGTTGGATTATTAGTTCGTAAGTATATATCCTTGCTTTTTTAAACTAATTTATGGTTTACTTTATGTAGTCACCATATTATTCACATTATTAATCTGCTTGTTATTCATGTTTATATTCCGAATGCAAATATTATTGGATTATTTGCAGACGGTAAGTATAGTAGATAAATTCTATTATTTTTAAATAGGGTCTTTTAAATTATGTTTTATAAATTATTAAAGCATATCTACACATTCTTCTGTTTCAATTATTCTGTTTGATCATTATAAATTTAGGGAACACTTGATTCTATCATGAAAATTTACTATTTTTCATATTAAATATTGTTGTTATGATAAATTATGACAAATAGTGGAAATAAATTTTTATAATGGAAGTAGATATTCCCTAAATTTATTATATCTATAAGCAATTATTATAAAACACATCTATGGTATTTTACAACCTAAGTTGTAATACTGTATTTTAAAAACTAGTCAATTAATTAGTATTTGGTATTTTAAGCAAAAATACTCTATGCTATTAAAACTTTAATTCTAATCCTAAATACATACTAACCTCAACATGAAAAATTTGAGCTAAAGAAATTTTATATACAAAACTTATAAAAACTTAGAATATATATATAAACATATAATAGGTACAAAACTACTATGGGTGCATTATATCTATTATATATTTTTATTCTATTTTTTATATTTATTTAAGTTTATATATATATTTTTAACATGAATTTTTTATATTTGGATTAGTATTTATAATTAGAGTTATAGTATGAAAAGAGTTTTTAGGTACATAGAGCATTTTTACTTATAATACCTCATATTGATTAATTGGCTAATCTTTGCAATAATGTAAACATAGTGTAAAATGCCACAGGTGCATTTTAATAAAAATCTTTATAAAATAATCAGCTTTAATAATTTATGATAAACTTTATTATTGATCTAATAATACATGTATTTATGTGAATTATTAGGAAGCGGTAAATATAATAAATAAAATTTTTATTATTTAGAAAAAGGTCTTTTGATTTGAGTTTTTATAAATAATTAATGCACATTTACAAATTTTTTGGTTGTAATTTCTATGGATTTTCAGAAAGTAAATATGGAATAATTTTTATAAACTATCAATATTATAATGAATTTTATTAATCCATGATGCACATTTATGCATTTTTTGTTGTAATTTTCTTTGAATTTTCAGAAAGTAAATATGGAATTCACTTTTATAAAACTATCAATTTATGAATGAATTTTATTAATCCATAATGCATATTATTAATAATATTATTTATTAACCTAATAATACATATATTCACATATTTTTTTGGATTATTAGCCCGTAAGTATAAATTGATATCACTTTTAAAATTAGGTCTTTAAATAGAATTTTACAATTTAAAAACATTTATATATTCTTCTGTTGCAATTGTTTTGATCAATTGTTAGTGGGTAAGAATAAAATTATTTTTTCATTATTCATAATGTACATTATTAACTTTATAATATATGTATTGGTATATTGATATTTGATTACTAGGCAGTAAGTATACTTTAAAGTTAGGTCTTTTTAAATTTGACTTTATAACATTTTAATATACATTTATATACTATATTATTAGAAAGTATGTATTAAAATTTATTTATTTCTAAAATCTATTTATATTTTATTTTATTAATTTATGCACCTTATTATTAATCTAATAATACTGGTATTTAACTGGCATTTATATATTTTTTAACTGCATGTTCTTACATAAATATTATATTATTTCTATAATGCATATTTATATATTTATCTATTACAATAATTCTATTTGGTTTGATTGCTAGTTTGTAAGTATAATTTCATTGCATTTCCAAGGTCTTTAATTTATGAATAACTTTTTATTCATGATGCACATTATTATTAATTAATAATTCCACTACTTTATATTTTTTATTTGATATTAGCGAGTAAGTATAAAGTATATTTGATTTAAAATTAGGTCTCTTTAATTAGAATTTTTAACCTAATAATACATGTTTAAATATCTTTTTATCTTTTGCAATCATTATTAGTTTGTAAGTATAAAATTTAATTTATTTCTAAATTTTTAATTTATGAATAACTTTTATTAATATATAATGCAAGTTCTTATTAACATATATGCCCATATTGTTATTTGATTATTAGTGCGTAAGTATAATTGTATATTAATTCTGAAATTAGATTTTTTTAAAATGAGCTTTGACTTTCTAATACATGTTTGTATATTTTTTGGTAATTATTATTTGAATTATTAGTTAGTAAGTATAAAAATCTTTTATTTCTAAAATATATTTAGTAATTTACTTTACTAATTTATATACATTATTATTAATCTAATAATACATGATAACTCACAAATTATTATATTATTTCAAAATAAATTTTTTAATTAAATTTTATAATTTGTAATACAAAATTATATATTTATCTATTGCAATTTTTCTATTTGATTATTAGTTTGTAAGTATAAATTTATGTAATTTTTTTAATAACTGATTTATTACTAATCTATAATACAAGTTATTATTAACTTAACAATAAATGCATTTAATGTTTTTATTAAATTATTAGAGATGAGTAAATATAAATAATTATATTACATATAACCAAACCTTTTTAAATTAGATTTTATAATTTATTAATGCATGTTCTATATTTATAATTATTTTTTGGGGATATCAGCATGTAAGTATAAATATTTGTTTAAAAATGATTTAACTTGCTAATATATATTTATATTCTAATGTATAATTATTACTATACTAAATTATTAGGAGGTAAGAATAAAAGTCAAATATATATTTTTGTTTTTTTTAAAGAACAAATTTATTTCCTACCCAGGGGCAACTCACCTCTAAGAAAATAATAAAATCTCAGAAATTTATTAATAAAACTACTTTTGGGTTTCAATAAAAAATGACCCCTATACAGCTTTATCCTAACATTCTAATATTGTTTTAATTTTCTTCTAAAAAGAAGTGAATAAACCACCTGAGTATCAAATAAAATTGTTCTTTCTAAAATATAGTTATTAATTTTACAACTTATTTCTGTCATATTATTTATAATTAAATTATTAGAAAGTAAGTAAAAATTTTTATTCAGCATTTATAAATAAGATTTTTTAAGTGAACTTTTATAATTTATACTAAATGGTGCAATTTTTTATTGGAATAGTGAGTAAGTAAACTTTGTATAATTTTTAAATACATACTGTTTTTTTAAATTGAATAACTTATTAATATATATTTCTTAATAATTATTTTATACTGGTTATTAGAAGGTAAATATAAATTTAAATATAAACTTATCTTATTTCTAAAACACTAGTTTAAAAAATGGTTTAACTTATTGGTGCTTATTTATATTTTTTGCAATTATTTTATGCTGGATTATTAGGAATAATCTGTAAATATAAAATTTTCAATCAATTTTATATGGTTTAGTAATATATTTCTTTTATACTATTGATCATTAATTTATATTTGCTTTTTTTTTTAAAAAAAATAACATTTAAAATTTGTATGGATTATAATCTAATAATGCACATGTATTGTTAGGCTAAAGTAAGTATAATTTTCTTTGTACCTATCTTGATTTTCGAATAATTTATTTTGCAACTAAATGTTATAAACTTAAATTATGCTTTTTATATCTAATAATCAATATTATATTAAATTAGACAGTAATTATAATCTTTATTTTAAGAATTTTAAATTATTTTTTATATTATAATAACATATATATTTTTGCATAATTAGATATGAGCGTACAATTCAGTAAGTATAAATTTTGTGTATATTCTTTGGCAATAATTTTATTTATTGAACTAATAATTTGATTTTATACATATTCTAATTATTAATAGCCAGTAAATATAATTTTATTATATCTATTTCTAAAATCTACTATATAATATTTTATCCTAATTACTCTTTATAATTGGCTAATTATTCTGCTAAATAGACAACTGTAAGTGCATATTTAAATATATTTATTCTGGATAAGTATTTCTATTTTTATTCTAACTACCTTCTATTCAATATATAGCCTAAATCAATTTAGGTAAATATACTTAAATGTATTTTTTCAAATAGAACTTTTTTGCTAATTGAGTTTTATGACTTAATAACAATATATCTTTGTATTCTATTATTAAATTAATAGGTAGGGATTAAATTAAGAAATTTCAATTCCAACTTGGTAATAATTATATTATTATTTTTTAATAATTATATATATATATATGACACAATAATAGGTAATAACCAATATTATTAATCCTTTCACTTTAATGCAAATTCTAATGGATCTATCTGTGGTAAAAATAACAAATTACCATAGAAAAAGGCTTTTTATGAATTGATAATATTATTTTTAAATTATTAATTAATCTTTTAGTTTATATATTGTCTTTTATAATATTTTTAATAATTAATATAACACTATTATTTTTTGTTCAAATTATGCATATCTAATTGGCTTTTGTAATATTTTTTATAGGGGTCAAGCAGCGTAAGTATAACTTTATTATTTTTAAAATGCTAATTGTCTTAAATTAAGCATTTGTAGTAATAAAAAAATATATTTATAAAAAATGTTTAGGGCGTGAGTATAACTTAATTACATAGTTAATTTAGATTACTAATTTTCTTTAATGACATATTTTGCACAAATTATTAGAGCGTAAGTATTTATTTTTATTTTATAAATTATTATGATTTATAAATTACATTTTTAAATTTTTATCTTCATTATTAGTGAGTAAGTATAAAAATTTTGAATATCGTAAGTAGTATTTTTATATAAAATTATTTATTATAATATAAAACACAACTTTTTACAATATTTTTGTTAATTTTTAGAATTGAAAATTTATTTCTAAAATCACTTTCATAATTTGTAAATTATACTTATATTTTGTTTGTTAATTTGTTAGTGTGTAAGTATAAGCTTTATATTTTCACTTTCAATAATTTATTTTTATAATAATATATATTTATATATTTATTATTAAATTTTAAGAACGTAAGTATATCTTTAATTCTGAAAGTATATTTATAATTAGTAAGTTATGGATCTTATATATTTATCTATAAATTTATTAGTGCGTAAGTATAATCTTTATATTTATACCTTAATTACTTTCCTATTATTTATTATTCGAATAATGTATATATACTTATACCGCCAAATTTTAAGAACGTGAGTATTTATATTTTTTGCTTTAAATACTTTGCTTATATATTTATTTTTAATATTGTTATTTATATCTTGCAAATTATATTTTTTATATTTATTTATTTATTAATTTATTAGCGCGTAAGTATAAACCTTAATTTTTGCTTTAAATTCTCATTATGTTTATAATATTTATTTATAAATATTTTGCAAATTTTAGAACGTAAGTAATATTTTTATTTCTGAATTGTAATATTATTTTGTAAATATATTTCTTATATATTTATTCATTAATTTATTAGTGCGTAAGTATAAACTTTAATATTTTGCTCTAAGTGCTCATTATAGTTCATAATATTTATAACTATTTTGGAAATTTTAGAACGTAAGTAATATTTTATTTCTGAATTGTAATTTTGTTATATAATCTATTTCTCATATATTTATTTATTAATTTATTAGTGCGTAAGTATAAATGTTAGTTTTTTTTCATTATAATTTATAATATTTTTATAAATTTTTTGCAAATTTTAGAACGTAAGTAATATTTTAGTTTCTGAATTGTAATTTTATGAAAATATATTTCTTATATATTTATTTATTAATTTATTAGCGCGTAAGTATAAATCTTAGTTTTTTTACTTTAAATATTCATTATAATTTATAATATTTATTTATAAATATTTTGATAATTTTAGAACGTAAGTAACATTTTTATTTCTGAAATATAATTTTATTTTTAAATTTTTTCTTATATATTTATATATAAATTTAGTGCGTAAGTATAAACATTATATGAAAATATATTATTTTTTTCTAATACTTATTATTATGATAATTCATAATATATATTTATAAATACTTTCAAAATTTTAGAGCGTAAGTATATTTCTATTTCTAAATTTTAACATATATTTTGTAATTATATTTCTTATATATTTATATAACAATTTAGTCCGTAAGTATAAATTTTATATTTTGAATAAATACATTTTTATAATTTGTATAAATTATATAATACACATTTACATTTACCGTATTTTGTTACATTAAATATTCCTTTGCATTATTATAATATAATAATAATATTTATATATATTTTTTAATTTTCTAGAACGTAAGTAGATTTTTTAAAAAATTTATTTATAACTTATAAATTATATTCTTACAATCTTTAATGATTAGTGCGTAAGTAGATACTTTATTAATTTCATTATAAATTAGTAAATTGCATTCTTGTCAAAATTTGTACTTATCTACTATATTAGTTTAATGAAGTTATAAGTCGCTGATTTTAGAGGTGCTAAGTCATTTTTTAAAGCCTAAGAATATAAAAAAACTTGTAAGTATTTGCTAAATTTAATATATTATTGTCTCTTATAATACACTTATTGTTATAAAATAATTATATATATTAAATTATTGAAATATCGATAATTTATTTTATTTTAAATTTATTATTATATTTTGTAACTTTTTAAAATATTTTATTATTAGAGTATGAGTATTTATAAGTATATATTATTATTTTTATTTTGTAGGTGTAAATTGTTTTTTTATAATTCATTTTATATAGCAATTAAGCTATAATTATATTTTATAACTATTAATTTTTTAACTATATATAATTTGATTTTATTGTAGTAACTATTAAATAGTTACAATACATTTATTTTTTTTATTTACCAATTAAATTTATATTATTTTTTACTTTTATATTTATAGTATAATACTATTTTAAAAACAAAGTTACAGGTATTTAAACTATTATTAAATATAAATCAAATTAGATAAATTGTTTCAATTTATAAAAAATTTGAAAAAAAATATTTTTTGATTTAATCAAAAAAAACTTTAAATATAGAATTTTATATTTTAATATTTTATAATTATTAGTTTAGAAAGTTCTTGACCCAAAGATTTTTATTTTTTTTTTTTGTCCTTAAATCAAATAGATAATTTATTTAAGTAATAATATAATTAATTAAAGGAAATTATTAATTTACACCACAGGTAATTATCACCTGTAGTCATTTACCAATTAAAATTCGGAATAAGGTGTAATGTATAAATCAATTTTGTATAACAAAAACAAAGAAATTACTAAAATTGCTTCTAATCTAAAATTTTTTCTATGACTATTTTTTTTATACAAAAAAAATTCTTTGCAAAATTTTAATATATAAAGCTCTATTCTAATCTCTAACCTTTATCCTTACTCTAATATTAAAGAAAATTGATTTTTATTTACTAAAATTGTTTATATTGTTTTAGAAGTTTGCTATTTATTGCCTGTAGCAATTATTGCTGATATCACTTGTTTATAGTTAACCAATAACAATGTATCACCAGAGTAATTGGCCAATCAGATTGAATCATGTAATAATATAATTCAAAAATAATACTTAATATATATATTGCAAAAAATTATAGATATTTATTTTAAACAAAAACATCTACTGCATCTAACCTAATTCTATACAAATTCTAGGACACCAAAATAATGACTTCAAAGTAATAGCAAAATAGCTACAAAAATCAAAACAAAAGTTAGTAAATGACAGAAAAAATGAATGTATACACAAACTGGCAACAACTTATTTAAAAATTACCAAGCTATTATATATCAAAACTAATAATAATAAGACTCCAAAATGGCAACTTTAAAGTGATATCAAATGGGCAAAAGCTAAGAAAATAGCAAAAATTAGTAAACGATAAAAAGTATATAATGCCAAAATTGACAATAGCTTCTTTAAAAAATGCCAAAACTGGCTATATACTGAAATTCATGATGAAAAAACTCTAAAAAGGTGATCCTAAAAGAAACCTCTAAAAAGTGATTCCTAAATGGCAACTCCAAAAGGGTAACTCCAAAAGTGACAACTCCAAATACAACAACTCCAAAAACAACAACTCCATAAGTGATTTTTACTGTAATCTACAATGCATAAAACAAACAAAATTACTTTGAATTGTCAGCAGCAATTATTACTGATTAGTGTAATAAATGTTGTATAACCTGATCATTATAAATATAATTAGCCTTTTTTATTTTTTTACTTTGCTTCTTTTTTTTTATTGATTACTTTTTTTTTTGTAAATCTTTTTTTTAGCTTTTGTTTATTTTGCTATTGTAGCACTTATAGTGATTATTAGTTATTTTCTTAATTAAAATAATTTTTTTTAAAAAATTAAAGTTTTAATTAGTAACTTTTTTTTGAATTTAATTAAAGTTAAAAAAAAGTTTTTTTACCAAAAAATTTTACTTGGTATTAATAATATATTTTTAAAAATTAAAATTGCTAATTATACAAAAATTATTATAAGTAATACTTTGTATAGCAATTTGTAAATTTTTAAAAATATATATTTAATTTTAATTTTTTTAAGCTAATTGTGATAATATAATTATTATTAGAATTAATAAAACTATTAATTTATGATCCGTATACCAAACAGGGGCTGTATATATTACTATATATAGTAAAACTAGGGAAAATCATTTATAGTTTATCAAATTTCTGGAATCTAGCACTAATTTTTTTTACTAAGCTAACCTTTCTTCTTCACTAAACAAAAGTTGTAGACACATTTTTGCAATTCTAACTGTGGTAAAATCATTAAATTGGCCTAGTAGATCACAAAATATAGTTAAAAAACGTTTTACAAACATATAGAGTTTCTATGTAAACAATAATATTGTTTACATAGAAACTCTATATGGTCGCGAAAATTTTTTTAATGATATCTTGTGATCTACTGGGCCAATTTTAATGATTTTACCACTGTTAGAATCGCAAGAATGTGCTCTACAACTTTTGTTTAGTAAAGAAGGAAGATTAGCTTAGTAAAAAAATTTGTTATTGCTCTGACAGTGCCAGATTCCAAAAATTTAATAAACAATAATTGATTTTTCCCATATATTACTATAAATTTTCACTGTTTGGCATATGGATCATGAATTAAATACTATAATTAGAATTAATAAAACTTTTTTTTTAACTTTACTTATAGCTAAAAAAAAATTTATTTATTAATTACTTTTTTAATTATGTTATTTATACTAGAATTATTTGTTATAATTAGGGTTCCGCAATTTGATTTGATCTTCAAATATTTGAATCAAATATTTGATCAAATTCAAATTCAAATTTGACTATATTTGATTTGATCAAATTCAAATATGGCCAAATTTGATTTGATTTAACAAATATTTGATTTGATTTGAAAATTACTATTAAAATTCAAATTCAAATCAAATTCAAATTCAAATATTTGAATCAAATCAAATTCAAATCAGGGTCAATTTGATTTGATCAAATTCAAATTGATCCAATATTTGATTTGATTTGAATTTGAGGAACCCTAGTTATAATTAACAAACCAAAACCATACAAACAACACAAAAGGAAAAAATTTCTTTGGAAAAATAGCTCCAAAAAAGATTTAGAAAATTATGCAAACCAAACTACACTCAATTTGCAAAAACTACACATACAAATAAATCAAATTGTTAACCAAAACCAACTTAACAATTTCTGAAATAAACTTCAAAAAACTTTTATTAAAGCTGCTACCAAACATATTCCTTTTCACAAAATTAATACTATTAAAGAAATCAAAGAAACTTCAATATCAAAACAAACTCCTCTTTTCTATAGATTTAAAGAAATACAATATTTAAAAAAATACTTTTCCTCTCCTAACTTTACTTTGGCTATATTATCAACACTGACCTTATTACAAATTAAAGAAGAATTCTAACAAATTAAAACTTCCCTTAATATTCAACAACAACAAACTATCTACAAAGAGATTCAACAAAAAATCAAAAACCATAACAAATTCTTTCTAGAAACTCCAAAACTTTTCTACAAAAAAATCCTTGAAAAAAACAATAATATACATATTAATAGACTATCTCTTGAAAACTCACTTCTTATAGAACATAATGAAATTCTTAATGCAACTCATAATCACTTTACTGTATACTTTAAAGAAAAACCTCTCCAACCAATTTTACCCCCTCTGAATTTTACTATCTCTATGGACCATATCCTGAATATGAAGAATACTACAATAACTTATTTCAGAAAATCACAAACCAAGAATGGCAAGATATTTTAACAAATCTTCCAAACCAAAAAGCAGCAGACCTCTCTGAAATTTGCTATGAACATATCAAATATGTTAGTCACAAAGTACAAATACTCTTTAAAAAATTTTTTAACAAATGCTTCCAACTTCAAAAAGTTCCTACAGACTGGAAATTCTCTAATATTTTCTTATTCCAAAAAAATCTAATTGGGACCAGTGTTTAAAATAAAAATTTTAATTTACCAGTACATGCACCTGTTATATAAAAAAATACCGGTTCAAAAAAAAACCTGCATTAGTAGAAAATGATTATCAGATCATTGGGGGCACATAGATGCATGCACCGGTTACTTCAAAAAATTTCAGATCATGCACCGTTTGTTGCACTAACCCAATTTTAAAATGCCAGTATATGCTGTTACAAGCGACTATAGCCTTCTATATAGTACTTGCAACACAGCACACAGCGACAGGGATCTTGTAAGGGTCAGAGAAGATATGAAGCAGTGTGGAAGTGGAATATTATTTCACTAGAGCGGTTCAGTTTATATTTATTAATTAACAAGAGTATTATTTATTTAGCAAAGATATATTTTATTGATTTAGATAATAATATTCAAGAGATACAATTATTTAAGTATTGGAGG
>QKWP01001167.1:0-24972 GCA_003550325.1 Gigaspora rosea | reverse complement strand
TTTAATGATTTACTTGTAAAAATTAAGACTTGTATTAGAAGTAAAGATTTTTTTTATAGACGGGAACATATAAAATTTGAAAAAATCTAAAGAAAAATTTTAATAGTAAAAATGCCAATACAAGAACTTTAAACATTTATTATATTAAAGTTTTCTAATGATTTTAAAAAAAATTTATAACAAAGTTACTAAAACAAAACTCAAAGAATATTTTTTACTTAGAAAAGATATGACTAAAATCAATATTTAAAATTTTATTAAAAATTTTAAAATACGCAGGCAAATTTGCCTGTGTTACAATCTAAGGGATAACATTTCCGTCCCCTTTAAGAACGAACTCTGTGAGTTCCTAATTCCATTAATTCAGCGAATTCTTCATCTGATAGCTTATTCAAGCTATTGAGGGAAATATACTGTGTCTGGTATAATTTCGATAATTCCCAACAGTTGAACACTTGATAAGCTCTTTTAGCACATCTCCAAGTGCTAAAATTTCTATATGATCCCAATGTAGCTTTCATTAGCCTTCTTACTTCTTTTGTTACCTCGTAATTATTCTTGAAATCTTGTCTAAGTTTTCCCAAGTAATAGCAAGCTTCTAAGGTTTGTATTTGTCTTTCTCTTTGGCTTCCACGAGTCTCTTGGTTCAGTCGAGAAATTATTTCATTTGCTTGATCCTTCCAAGTGAATGTTAGAAGAGGTTTAGCTCTAACAACAGAGGCAGTTTCCGTACTCGTCAAATCTTCTTTGATTCTTGTCAGGCCAGAAACTGGTACTAAGTTTGGCTCATGTTCTTCGATGTTATCCGGTTCATTAACTTCTGGTAATAGCATTAATTCTTCATTAGGTAGTTCAGTAATTGGTTCAGTATAGTCATTGAGGAAGTCATTTTGTGAGTAGTTTGGATCTTCTGTGGGAAATTGTAGGGAAAGTAGAATAGTATTTCCATCTGTTACTAGAACTTGATTTTTTGTAATAAGAAGACTATTACTAAAGGCCAAAGGGTCTTGATTCCAATCTTTAATTAATGCAGTCAGACTAATTAGAGTTTGAGGTTGAAGGTTAATAGTTTCCATTTTGAGGATTAAAGTTTTGTTATTTGAGATAAAAAGGAAAAGGAGAATGTTTTTAGAAGTTTCAATAGTGGAATAAAGGTGACTAATCTAATAAAAAAATATTGTTGTACATGCTAATTTAAATGAATAGGGCTGTGTGATTGTTTCGCGGCGTTAATTATGTGACTCAAAAATTCGTAATGATGATCACATGACCGAAAATTTTCTTGCATATCCAAAATGCCGTCAAGTCGATTTGCGCTTTCTATTGACGCTTTCGTACTAAGATAAGCTTAGTAGAAACGATGCGGAATCTTCTGTTGGTTATACAATCAAAATTTCAGCTCATACGGAGCGATATTGATTGACATTACTTAGTAGCAAACGTTCTACGTATTCAAAAATTCGATTTTCTATATATCCTAAAGTTTCTATTTTTAAACAAAAAGGGTTCTAATTTTGGGCAAAAGTGGGGTAAACTTAGATTCTAAAAAAAAATGTTCGCCATACACAATAAATTAAGGGGGTAACACTGTGTTTCCATCCGTTTTAAGAATTTCTCCCTGGAAATTCTAAATAACAATCATAGGTTGCCAATCTTGTTTCTTGTAGTACTTAACAAGACGATCACTATTGTAATACTGCTTTAATGTTTTTCCATCCATTGTACACAGTTTATAGGCGCCATTATTTAATTTTTCCTTAATAATAAATGGTCCTATTCTTTTCTCTTCAAATTTTGCAGAGCGAGAGGCTTCAATGTCTTTTCTTTGTACCCAAACTTTGTCATCAATTTCAAATTCTTCTTTTTGTATTCTGGAGTCAAATCTAACTTTCTGTTTCTTTTGGGATTTAATTGTATTCTCTCTGGCAGCATTATGTTGGTATGGTAATTCATTTATTAATTCAAAGGCTCTTTATAATATGCTGTTTTCTAGTGATATTTCTTCATCTGAGTCAACTGGATCTATGGGGATAACAGTTTCAATAGGTAGAATAGCTTGTCTACCATATACTAAGTGGAAAGGGTATATCCAGTGGTTGTATGTCTTTTGGTTCTATATGCCAACAGTACAGCAGATATGTTCAGGTCCCAATCTTCAATATTTTCTGTAACTTTTGCAAGAGAATTGCAAAGTGTTCTATTTAATCTTTCAACCATTCCATTGGTCTGGGGGTGATAAGGTGAGGAGAATATGTGTTTTATCAAAAACTTTTCACACAATATTCTAACAACTTCACTAGTGAAATTTTTTCCATTATCAGAAAGAATAATCTTGGGGACTCCATGTCTACAAACAATTTCTTCAAAAATGAATTTTGCTAGAGTTTCTGCACCTGCATCTGGTACAGCTTTAGCTTCAGGCCAGCGGGTAAGGTAGTCAGTGGCAACAATAATATACCGATTGTTGCGGTTAGTCATGGGTAGGGGTCCTACTAGATCTATGCCTATTTGTTCAAAGGCTCTTCCAACTTGAATGGGGTGGAGAGGTTCTTTTCTTTTACTTTTGCCTCGTTTTTGGCAAATTTCATATGAGCGAACATAATTTTGGACATCTTTGTACATTTGGTCCCAATAATATCGTTCAGATATTTTATAATACATAGCATCTGTTCCTAAATGTCCAGCAGTAGGGTGACTATGCATCATATACAGGATAGGTTCAACTTTAGTCCATTTGATTACTCTAATAGGTTTGTTTGGGTCTTTTCGATTCTTTTTATATAATAATTTGTCCTTTACTTTATAATGTCTAGATTGATTAATAATTGTCCATTTTTCATTGTCTGTTAAATTAGAGGGGAGTGTGTCTATTTCTAGGTATCCTATTACATTTTGGTATTGATCCAAATTCATGTAACAGCAGTAGTAGAGGAGTGTCTGGGTGGGTAATCGAGAAAGGGCATCAACATTCGAATGGATTCTTCCAGGTTTATGTATAATAGTAAAATAGTAGGGTTGGAGTTTCATCATCCATCATCCTAGACGTCCTTTTGGTTGAGAAGACTTTAACCATTTGAGAGCAGAGTTGTCTGTAACTAGCATAAAATGGCTTGTACCAAAATATTTGTGAAAATGTTCAATAGCCCATACTATGGCAGCACATTCCAATTCAGTTGCTCCATAGTTCATTTCTTCCTTTTTCAGGCTTTTGCTTGCATAGGCAATTGGGTGTTCCTTTTTATCTTCAGATATCTGGCTCAAGGTGGCTCCGAATCCGGTATAAGAGGCATCAGTGGCTAGAATAAATTCTTGTTTATAGTCAGGATAGATAAGGATAAGGGCAGTAGTCAACCAGTTTTTCAGTTCATCAAAAGCTTTTTGACATTGGTCATTCCATTCATAAGTATTGTCCTTATGTAGCAATTGATTAAGAGGATGGGCAATGGAGGAGAAGTGTTTAATAAATCGTCAGTAGTATCCAGCAAGGCCTAAGAATGAGCGTAGCTGGGTAACACTTTTTGGATGTTGAATTTTCTGAACAGCAATAATCTTGTCTGAATCTGGAGAGATTCCTTTTTCTTCTATTATATGTCCTAGGAAAGGTAGACGTTTCATCCAAAAATTACATTTTTCTATGTTTAACTTCAATCCTGCTTCATGTATCCTGGTGAATACTTCTCTTAGGTGTTTAATATGGTCATCGAATGTTCGTAAAAAGACATTGGTATCATCCAGGTATACTACTACATATTTGTAAGCTATGCCTTTGTAAACTTTATTCATAAGGCGTTAGAAGGTAGCAGGGGCATTACACAATCCAAAAGGCATGACATTGAACTCATAGGTTCCATATCTAGTAATGAAAGCAGTTTTCTCTCTATCTTCTGGGTGTACTTTTACTTGCCAGTATCTACTCATAAGATCGAGGGTGGAAAAATAAGTAGCTCCAGCAAGTGAGTCAAGCATTTCATCTATTCGGGGTAGAGGATATTGATCCTTCTTGGTAACGGCATTAAGTTTTCTATAGTTTACACAAAATGTTTTCTTTCTATTTTTCTTTGTTACTAATACAACGGGAGAGGCCCAAGGGCTAGAGAACTCTTTTATTAACTTATTATCCAACATTCGTTGTACTCTTCATTAATAAATATTTGTTCAGTTAGAGGTACCATATAGGGTCGAGAGCTGACAGGAGGTATATTGTCAGTAAAGATTCTATGGGTTACTAGGTCAGTTTTACCTAGTTGGGTCATATCCTTTGCAAAGAGGTCAGCAAATTCAAGAAGCAATTGTCGAAATTGAGCTCCTTGGTGAGTAGTTAAGGGTCCTACTTTTGGTTTTATTTCCTGAGTCACAGTATAAATTTCTCGAATAATTCTGGGTCTAGAATTGTCTGTATCTTCGAGTAGTTTTTGATCTTGCTCAGGATGACTCAAAAATTTTGAGCATCACTATCATCAAAGGTGGCAGAAGAAGAGGATTCATTATACAAATCTCTTAATTGATGGTGAAAGTTTTCAAATTAATTTACTCGAGCTTGTAATTCCTTTGTGGTCTGGTTCTGGTGTTCAAAAGTTTTAGCTTGTTCCTGTAGCAGATCAATGATTTGGGCCTGTTGCCTAATCTTTTCCTGAAGGAGAGGGACTAGGTCTGTGGGTTCTAAAGTTGTTGACACAGTTTTTATTGGTGCAATAATAGGTAATTCCAGTGTTGGAGAGGTTGGAGGAGACAGAACTTCTGGATCTGGAGGAGGGTGAAGTGCTTTATAACATTCCTCACAATAGGAGTTAAATTGTTCTAACTCAGTGTTCTTTTTGGCCATAATACATTCCTTACAGAGTCCAACGGTTCTTTGGAAATTCCTTTGTAAGTTTTCCATGGCTTTCCTTTGATCAAAGTCTGGATGACTAGTGTCAAAAGACTCTTCTAGAATTCTTTGTAGAGTTTCCTCTTCAGTTTCACTTAATTGTACTTGGGAGGCTCTCATGATAACATTGACTTCAGTATAGGTATAGTCTTGGTTAGACAGGTCAGCAGCCTGGGGCTCCAGAGCATGAGCGAGGTCTTCATTACTTTCTCCAATCTGTATCTGGGTAAGTCGATAGATCCGACTTTGGTTAAGATCATATGCATGTCCTGCATTTCTGGTGGATTCGGTATAATGGCGTACTCGAGTCCATATGTTGTAGTTTGAATTCCATTCTACATCCTTAGCAGCTTTATATGCATACAAGTATTCGAGGTTGCAGAGCCGAGTATCTTCTCAAATAGAGTCTAGTTTAATCATCTTAGATCTAATTCCTTGCTCTCTACAGAGCTTACATTCCACTAGCGTTCTTCGGCCTTCGCCATTAGTGAAGAACTCTATACTTCGTGGGTTTTCTGGATCTAGGTCTCGGTGGAAATCAATCCAACATCCTTTGCAAATTAAGGTTTGCTCAAAAGGCCTGATTTCTTCTGGTCTTTTGGGTACCTTGCATTTACAGCAATGGTTAACTCTAAAAGGGGAAAAGTGGGGTAGCCAATTGGCATTTACTTCCTGAGGTTGGCAACCACATTGATATTGTTGGTTTCAAGAATCTGGGTCATCAGGGGGCAGTTGGCACTGATATGTCCATACTGTTTGCATTGGTAACAAAGGTTATCAGGACAGTCCTTATACAGATATTCAGGTTGAGAGCAGGTTTTGCAAACATTCCGTTTAGGGGCTTGTTTAGGACAATGTGCAGCTAGGTGTCCGTAACGGCGACAACGATAACATTCATTGTTAGGACAGTCAGCATAAAGGTGGTTATAAGAGTAACAGCATCCACATTTTTGTTTAGTGAATGAGGCGCTAGGTCTGGATCTGTGGGTAACGGTTGTCCAATTATCAGGTTCAATTTCCACTACATAGGCTTCCTTTGGACGGAGGTATTCCTGTTCGAACTTTTCTAGTTCCTTTCATCAGTAATAGTTGGTTGGGCAGGTAAAGGTTGGTCGTGTTCATAAGTAGTGGGCACATGAATTTTCTTTTTGTTCAATCTAAGAGTATAAGCCTTATTTTTCCAACTGTAGGTGGCATCTACCTTTGTGACCAGTCATTTCCTAAGAGTAATGAATAAGAGGTAGCATTCATTACTTCAACATTTATGGGAATTGTGGTTCCTTCAATTTCAATTGGTAAGTTTTTAATTATGCCTAGGGGTCGGACAGAGGGTCCGGTGACTGAACAATAAGGCTGGAAGAAGGTGCTTCTATTTTCAATCCAAGTTCTTTTACAACTTGGCTAGAAATCATACTGGTAGCAGCACCACTATCGATTACAGCGTGGTAGGGCTGTCCATTAAGTTTAATATTGCATTTGACAGGAGTGGTATAGGTAGGTGTCTGAATCTGTATGGTTTTAGGATTTTCAACTAAATAATTAGCAACAGCAGTTCTAATAGAGTCATTAACTAGAAAGGCTTCAAATTGTTCATAGGTATAATCATTGGCAGTGTCGAGAGTGTAAACATCACGAGGATAAGGAGTAGATGATCGATTGCATGATCTGGATCGATTAGAAGAGCGGTAGTTTCGGTTATTTCTGTATTTATCACGAGACTGGCTTCGGCTCCTGGATCGATCATATCCAGAATGATTATAATTTCTATCCCTAGATTGGCTTCTGTTTCTGGATCTGGATCTATCATAATATTGGTTATTCCTAGAGGAATAATTACTGCTTCTGCCTCAGGATTGGTATCCCTGGTGGTCCTTCCTGTTGTCCTGGTATCGAGTATGGCAATTCCAGATGAAATATTCCTTTTGTCCACAATAATATCATGTGGCATTTCCAGCATTGGATTGAGGTCGGTCCTTGTTTAGTTCAGTGTAGTAGACAGAAGTAGTAGTAGGAGGAGCAGCTTGTTTTTCAGCGAGATTTATACTGAGCTTGGCAATTTGTTCAGTAAGGCACTCAATGGCTTGGTTGGTATCATTGGCATTATGTTCAGAGGCCATCATTCATCCTGTTTCCCATTTACGTGCCTCAGTAATAGCAGCACCCAAGTTAGCAGGTTCAGCGGCTTGGACATTCATAGCATATTCGGGTCGTAATCCTTGGATAAAGAACTGGATCATAACAGCAGCTGGGAAGTTATTAAGAGGGTCTACACGTCCTTTTAGTTGTTTAAAGCGGCTAACGTAAGTATCAACAGTGTCTGTGCCTTGTTTGATTTCAAAAAGTTGTTTCTGCCAAGCAGCCTTTTGCTTGGTAGTGCTAAATTTTTCTTTGAACAGGTGAGTAAAGCTATAGATATTAACACCATTTACATTCTGGCCATGCCGGTTATGATGGAAATGGGTTGGGGTATTAGCAAGGCTAGAGAACCATTCCTGGGCATTGTCCTTCATATAAGCAGTAGCTAACTCCAATTGGCAAGCAGGGCTCCAATGGTTGGCCTTGGCAGCTCGTTCAAATTCCTCAACCCAGGTAACTGGGTCCTGAGTTCCATCACCACGATAAAAGTCAATTTTGATTAGGGATTTTTCACCACCTTGTTCAAGGGCAGCAGCAAGAGCATTTATAGCTTGTGCGGCATCTTGTAAAGCTTGATCTCCCATATTTAATTCTGGTTCTGGTTCTTCGTTTTCTATAGTTCCTTCTGATTCTGGTTCTGAGTGTACTTTTTCTTCTTCTAATCCTTCTTGAAAATTTACTTCTTCTTGTACTTCTGTTAGTATGTCTAAAATTCCGTCTAAATTTATTTTTTCTAAATTTTCTTCTGTGAAATTTATTTCTTGATGTATTTCTGGTTCAACAATTTATTGGTCAGGATAAGCTCCAATTATCGGGGGCTGAACAATATCTAGTTGAGGATTAAAGATTTGTCGTTGGCGTTGTAAAGGAGAAGTGTTTAGAGGAGTATTATGAGGTGAAAAACGGGTTTCAGAATAAACTTCAGTAACTATAGGTAGAGGTGGGATTGCTGTGGTTCAGGGTGTATGTTGAAAATATGTGGCTGGGTTAAGATTTTGGATGAATCGAGCAACTCAGTTTGGAGAGGGAGTATGTTGGATAGGAAGAGGATTGCCAAGAGAAATTTCACTAAGAGGAGAAGTTAGAAGTGCAAGTGTAGGACGAAAAGGTATTTGGGTAGTATCTTTGTTGTAAGGTGCTAAGGTAGTAGTGTGAGTGGAACGGGAAGGTCCTGCTTAGTTATCTAAATCTTCTGGTTGTAAGGTAAGTACAGGTCGAGAGGTAGGTGTAAAATTAAATTCAAGATCATCAGTAGTTTGGATTATAGGTGAAAAGTGATCAAGTGTATCAATAAAGCGGCCAAGTGGAGGAGTAGAAGTAGTGAGACCTTCAATATGATGGTCAAAGATATTTGCTGGAAAATTTGCTGGCAGAGTAGTGGCAAGAGTATATCGAGTGAATCGTCGAAGTAATTCAGCAATAACCTCTTTAGGGTCCAAATAAGGATTATCGTATCGGCAGCTGAAAACAATATCACGGGCAGCAGCTCTACAAGTATTATAGCTATTTGAATGAGTTAAAATAAAAAAGGCATCAAAGGTAACTTGCAAATATCGGCCAGCAAAATAAGTGTCTCTGTAATCGTTCCAAAAACGGCGAAAGTTTCGATGGAAGCTATAAGGTGGATAGCAAATAGTACAAGATAAATCTGGATGACTGAGTTGGAGAACGGTGGTAGCAAGAGCAGATGGATGGTTAATGTCGTGGGCTTCAATTTGTTCAAGATGAATTTGGTAGGCTCTATTTACTCTAGTCATAAAGAGACCTAGAAGTTTAACAACTAATAATTTTTTTTTTAACTAAACCGGTGAGAAAATAGGTGAGAGTTTCAATGTACTAACTAAGAGGTAAGAGGGTTTCTAATCTGGTTCTAAAACTAACAGAAAATTAACAAAACAAAATACTAAAACAAAAGACAAATGCTACAAAAGCAGAGGCTTCAAGTATGCCCTTCTGAACGAATCTTTTTCAATTCGACAGGAAAATACCGATGCAACAAATGCAAGAGGCTTCAAGTATGCCCTTCTGAACGAATCTTTTTCAATTCGACAGGAAAACCCAAAAAATACAATTATTTAATTAGGAGCGAGAAGAGAGGAGGTAGCCAAAGAAATATCCTTGCAGAGTGAAGGAAGAGAGGTTCTAGTGTTTCAGCTGTTTTAAATGATTTCTGCCAGAAGGCACCAAAATATTACAAGCGACTATAGCCTTCTATATAGTACTTGCAACATAGCACATAGCGACAGGGATCTTGTAAGGGTCAGAGAAGATATGAAGCGGTGTGGAAGTGGAATATTACTTCACTAGAGCGGTTCAGTTTATATTTATTAATTAANAATAAAACTAATAAAACTAATAAAACTAATAAAACTAATAAAACTCCTGTTGTGCAATTGTGTCTTGTATTTTTACATTTATTTGGTTTATAATTGTTGTGCTCTAGAATGTTCTGGAAATAGAACAAGAAAGTTGTTCTATAACAATACAATAGAAAAAATGGTAGATACAGATTTTTATTATACTATTTTATAACCGATTGGGACTTTACTCTCAATCAAGTTCACCCAATTTTTATTATTGAACCTTTCAAAAAAACCTTTACTTTTTTTTACTTTTTTTTTTTTTTTTTTTTTTTTTTTTTTATTCTTTGACGGTCTTGCTAGAGATTAGCTAGGTTAATTATATAATTTATGTTTAAGAAGAAAAATAAACTATCTAATCTATCCACCTAATATATAAGCCTAACCTTATTTGGCTGCTTCGAGAAGTGCCCAAATACGACCTGTCACACCAACTTCTGAAAGTTGGGTCTCAACGTCAAAATACCATCAAGAACCATACCAGTAGGGTTTCCTACCAGTTTTAATAAAATTTTTCATTGCAACTAATGTTGCATAGTTTATATCTAACAATGAAATGTTCCTTTTCCCTTCCTTTTGTCTTACTATTAGATTAGGAGTTTTTTGCTTCTTATGTTTACTCGATCCTACTCCTACTCCTTTATTAATGTTCTTCTGTACCCACGGAGTGGCTTCACTATTAGTAGACCTTTATGCTTCTGATTGCTTTGACCATTTTGTTATCTCTAGTCTTTTTTCCCAATCGATTATTTGATCACACCTTTTTTTTCAGATGCTCTCATAAAAATAATTCCAGTACCCCTGGAGAACTGCCATTATAGCAACCTTGGTGTCTCTATAACTTGGGAAGAGTTTATTGAGCTTGTCTACTACCTTTTGGCTTATCAAACCTTTGGCCATGTTTAACCTAATACCAGCTCTACTATTTATGTCCCTACCTAATATAATCCTAGAGATTGCAGGTGGGTTAATCCTGCTTTTAGCTTCTGGAGTGAGCGTGTTCCAAGCATTTTCTCCTGTGAGTGCTTCGATTCTTTTCTATTTTAACTCGAAGGCAGAACATTTTGTGATATGGCTCAGTATTTCAATTTTGCTTTCCTGGCAGAAGATACAGTTTGGTGAGTCGTAGATATTTGGTTTTCATTTATGTAGTACTTCAAAAGTTGGAGCCAAATTCATCAGAAATTTAATCTGTATTGATACCTTTTTGCTTTTGGAAATAGAATTACACCTGGTTCTGAGCTAGGTTTTATATCTATCCCAAAAAATTTTTTAGCAAAAGCTATCTTCTTCATCTTCTACTTTAACTGCTTCAAAGGCTTTTGTTTCACTCCATGTAAAATTTAAGTTCATATTGTGTAGTATGCTGAGAAATTTAAAAGTAGGCATTTCAACCAAAATCCCTTTACAATATAATGCCCCACATATCAAGGATCTGTTTCTATAAAAACTGTGCTTGTAGCAGAATCCCTGATTGCTGTTTTTGCCAGATGATCTGCTCTATCATTCTATGCATCATCACTATTGCCTTTAACCTTTTGCAAAATAAGCTCGAGTTGTTTAATTATACATAGTTCGACAATTTGTGAAACTATTATATAATTCTTTTTTTTGTACTAACCGCTATTGGATACCTTTTTCCAACCCTTTTCAATGCTATTAATAGCAGCTAGACTATCAGTACAAATTGTAACTACACTCCCCTTCAGACAGACCAGGAGTGCTAACCAAATTGCTAAAAGTTCTGGCTTGGTTGAAAATGACCAAAAACTTATTTTTCCATAGTATTTATCTAATGCTATGTTTCTTTCTAGATCTACTAATACCCAACTAAATCCCATTTGTGCCATATTTGGGTTTGACTCCTTTTTTATCCCTTAAACTGTAAGCAATTCCAGGCAAATTTGCCTGGAAAATTGCTATAAATATACTTATGATCTACTTTTTTTAAAATTTAAAATATTTAATTAAAATTTTTTTTGATAATATTTAAAAATAAAGATTATATTATAGTGTATTTAATTTTATATTATAAGAAAAAAAGTTTAAGTTGTTTATAAGCTAAAAATAGACAAATTTTGAAAAAAATTTTAGCCAAAAAAATTATTTACTAATTCTTGGCGAACTCTATAAATATTATTTCTACCTCTTGTTTTTAATATATATTGTAGTTTATAAAAAGGATTACAACTTTTATTATTGCAACATTTGTGATTTACTTGTAAAAATTAAGACTTGTATTAGAAGTAAAAATTTTTTTTATAGACAGGAACATATAAAATTTAAGAAAATCTAAAAAAAAATTTTATAGTAAAAATTTTAAAATAAAAACTTTAAACTTTTATTACTTTAAAGGTTATTAATAACTTTAAAAAATTTTCATAATAAAGTTTATAAAATATATTTTAAAGAAAATATTCTATAAATAAAGTATACCCTATATTCTTAATAAAATTTTATTTTATTTAAAAAATTGTAAATATTTCTAAAAATTCCAGGCAAATTTGCCTGGAATACGGTTTAAGGGACCATCTGTATAAAAAACCAAGTTTTTTCTCCCCTATTCAAAATCCTTAACAAACTATCTATTAAATCTGAGGCTATGTCTAAATTTTTTGTTCTATTTTTAACTATTTCTACTTCTAGTTACTTCACAGGTTCCAATTCTTGTAGAATCGATTCCGTACCTTCTGTTTCTTTAATCTTTATACCTGGTCTTTCAAACATTTCTAGTGATATTAGCAGGTGCCCTGCTTCAACCAACTTTTTCGATGAGGGAAAAACTCTAATTATATTGTGTTTATAGATTCAGCTATCACAATTTGGGTTAGCTTTGAGTGTGTTTAGTGCACAACCCTTACTCTTACTGGCCGTTCTCGTTGAAGGGTTTTGAGCCTTTGCTGAAATCCAGTGCTCCACAAGGATTCTATTATCTCCTTTTTTTAGAACCTTGCCTAGCTCAATTGATAAATTTTTGGTTTTAAAATAAATTCCCTCTTGTGTCTATTATCTTCTTGTAGCTTATTAAGGACCAGTCTAGAAGCAAGGTTATTCAGTGTCTTTGTTTGATAACTTGTATCGATGTGGCGCATGCTTGGATCCATAATTAAGCTTTCTTCCAAGAATTTGAACCAGCTAGCTTTTCTACCCTTCTTGCATCCTGCACGGAGTAACTTGATTTGCAGCCACATTAGAAGGGTTTTTCCATCCTCTTTTAATAGTTGTTCTATATATACTATTTTCAGTTCAAAGAGGTGGTAATAGGCCTTTGTGAAAACCTTTTCCGGCAAAATTTTATTAACTTCCATACCCAGTAGACCTGGCCTTTGTCCTAGTTGCTCTTCTCCATACAGATTGATCTCGCAATCTATACTTTTTGCCTTAAAAAGTATCAAACATGCCAGATTATTTCACCAAATTTTAGCAAACCAAACTGGCGAATCTGCGATGTGTGTCCAGTTCAGGTAGCCGGCACATGCAATACCCTGTTCAATTTGAATTCTTGTAATCTCTTCTATAATACCATGACTGCCCAGTCTTTTCTAAACACTAGTCAACTGTTTTATTAAAAGTTCTGACCAGAGAGGCTTAATGTTTACTAGATTGTTGTGCGTAATAATCTGGTTATTTGCTGTACAAGCTAGCCCAATTTTTTGTTTGCAGAGTTTGATATATGGCTGATAGATTCTTTCCAATGCATGTTGTTTGTAGTATGTAACATAATTTTGGAATTATGACCATATTGTTAATATAGGTTAGTTGACTAACAGTTATTTTCTTTTTGTACAGAGTGCCTACTACTTGTTTAACAATATAAGATGCTTTTTGTCGAATGAGTGATTCTTGCATACCCTTACTAATCCAAACTCCCAATACCCTAACCAAGGACCTTCTTTTTTCCAGTACTACTCTTTGCCCACTAAGAATAATCTCTTGATCAGAGCTGCAATTGTTATTACTAGCAGTTTTGATTTATTCCTATTAACTTTGATTTGGTTAAGCAAATAAAACTGCTCAGCTATACGAGTTATTTCACTAAGTTGTTCCTTTGATTCTGCTATCCAGGTTGTGTCATTAGCGTATGCGACTACTGCAATCCTAGCTGTTAAAGTTACATTATGTTTGAAGGCAAGGTCTGTGTAACTTTTAGACTGCAACCTATATCCTAATGACTTATTTTCTTGCATCTGGCATAGTAGTGGGTTGTAGAACAGCCTCCACAACAAGGGCGATATGACCTCTCCTTGATCGATTTCTCTGTCTGCCTGTATTTCTTCTGTTAACCCGTGTGCAGTTATAACCTTAATCTTCCTTTCTTGAAATAAATTTAAGATGAAAAAACATATGTTATCTGAGAGCTTAATTCTTTTTAAAGCTAGGTTCAGCATATGTAAGAGCACAGAGTCAAAAGCCTTTGACATATCTTGCATAAGCAACCATAGCTCCTTTCTTTCTCTTTCGCATTCTCTATTATTGCGTTAATAGCATGTACTGGGTCCTCTGTATAGTTACCTGGAAGCTCTGCAAAATTGTACCCTTAAAGGATATTGTGTTCAATCATAATTCTCAAAAGTCTTTTCGTGAGAATACGAGTTACGCATTTATGAAATGTTTCCAGTAGTGCTATGGGTCTCACATTATAAAGACTGTACTCCCAGTTCGCTTCTTTGAGGATTGGATAAAGTTGCGCTATTTTCAACTTCTCTGGAACTTGGCCACTCCTTATACATATTTGCGCAAACTTTTTAAAGAGCAATTGCGTATCTGCACTTGCTTTTTTAATAAGGGTATAATTTATACCAGATATACCTGGAGCAGTATTTTTTTTTACTTCTGAGAGCGTCTCGTACCATTCTTCCTCTGAAAACCCTTCACTTAGGCTTTCGTACTATTCTACCTTTATTTTGTCTTTTGGTTTGAAATATTCTGCGCATTCTTGCCACATAGCAGAGCTTTCTATTGGTGTGCTCGTGCAGGTGAACTGTCTTTGAAAATGCTCCTTGGTTTTGTCCAATACTTCTTGTGGACTGTTCAATAGCTCCCAAGTTCCATTTTCTTGCACTATGATTCTGTCTAGTTGGATTTTATTGAATGGTCTTTCTAAAAGACTTTTGAGCATTTTGCCCTGTCTACCATATATCATTTTACATCTTTCGTTTGTGTAGTGTTCAATTTGTGTAAGGTTTTCCTTGTAGCGTTCGGCTGCTAGTTTCTGGTTTAGTACCCTCCACCAACCTCTAAGATCCTCTTGCCAATCAAACAAATCCTGTCCTTCCCAATAGTCCATTTTAATATTTAATGCCATGCTTATTGAAAAGATTGTTTTGTTCCATTTTGTGAACTTTTCCTGTTCCTCTTTTGCTCTATACTTGCTAATCTCTCTAATGATTTTACTAATTTCGACTACACTTCGATATAGGAGGGACTTTTTTGTCTTTGTTTCCTTCTTTCTATTATTAAGTGAATTTAAGATTCTCTTTTTGGGTATATTTTTATTTGCAGCACAGAGAATTCTGTTCATAAAACTATCACATATGCAGTCTAGTAGGTTTTGATCGATTCGTTTCCTTCAGATCAATTCTTTCCAATGAATCTATTGAATTCCTTTTTTTTTAAATATGTGTCAAGATCACTGGCATAATTATCACAATCTTCTTCACTAGCCCTATCATATAGGTAAATTGACCTTTGATAAACTTTTCTTTTAGTTTTGGCTATACTTCGTGCGGTTTTTAAAAATTTGATTTTGATCTCCACCGTTGCTACCTTGTGGTCACTACTGGTAATTACTGACATATCCAAAATTTGAGCCCTAGTTAGGCCTGCAAGCAGGTTGTTTAAGATCCAGACTTGATCAATTCTTGTACCGTTTTTCTGATTAGACCATGTAACTTCTTTCGAATCTGGATTTACTTTCCTGTATGTGTTCACAAAGTCTTGATTTATTAACCAAGTATGTAGTGGGAGGTGCTTCTGTTTTGTGTTTGAGTTTCCACCAAGACGGTCTAGCTTTGGGTCGATAATGTGATTAAAGTCACCCATTATCACAAAGTGTTCGCTTTGCTTTCCCTCTAATATTCTTTTGACCACTAGTTGTTGTACCTTTTTTGAAAAATCCTTGTCGTTCAAAAGGATATAAAGCATTATTATCACTAGGATAAATTGTTTGAAGAAGAAAGTTGCTTCTAAGTAATACTCATTTCCTCTTTTAACCTTCCCCAGGTGAGGTTCACATAGTTTTGAGACCAACAAGCCAATTCCTGAGCCTTTCTTCTTATTTTTATAGGTATTTGCCCAGAAGGAGACATATCGACTATTATCTTTTAGTATGAATTTGCCCTCTTTACTCATTATAATAGTTTTCATTAAATCTATTATATCCACTTTTTCTTCTACTCCCATTCGATTAATTGTTCTACCTTTGAACTATTGTATTTGAGCACATTAATATTATGACAGCTTATATTGAGATTATCGAAACTACTTCTTTTTGAGTCTATATTGAATTGTATTGTGTTAATTGTTTGTTGGTTCTGTGCATTGTTTTTCCCTTTGTCTAGCAAGGCACAAATCTTGTCATGTTTCCTTAGTGCAACTATGGCGCCTTTAGGAGTGAGAGTGGGCTATGTGCCCACCTGTCAGATCGTTTTCTCCATAGTATATATGCCCAGTTTGTCTATTTTCAATTAGTCCAATCTATTGAGTATTTCATATAGTATTGTGTTGACCTGTAGTTGTTCTTGTGAGAAGGATGTAAGTCTGTGGTTCTCTTTATTTCCTGTTTCCATCTTTCTTTTTCCCGCGTATTCTCTATGGTTTTTAATCGATTTCTCTTTGTTCACCTGAATATTCTCTTTTGATTTACCAAATCTATGTTCTCTGTTAATAATTATAGCTTTTGGACCTGTTAGGATTCTTTCTTTCCCAATATCTTGTTTAATTCTAAGCTCGAGGTTACTTCTAGAAACCCAATTTAGTTTAGTGTGATAGTAATATACTGTTTTTTCTAAAGCTGAGCTACAATCTTGCTCATTTGCAAAATAGATGGATGCATTTTCCCTTTGGTTTCCATTTCAATTAGTCGAGATGTAAACAGCTTTCGCGTTAATACATTTGAGCTGTCTAAGTAGTGTGGTTTCAATTGCTATTTTAGGAACATTCTTCATGATAAGTTTGTGTTTACTTCTTTCCACAAGTGTCTCCACATCATATTGACCTTGGGTAATTCAGACTATTTTTCCCAATTCAAAATATACCGCTCATGCGTTTTCTAATCCAGCCCTCCTTTTTTGATTTTTAAACTCGACTTCTATATACGCTGCCTTCAACTTTCCATTTGCTATAAATCCTTTGACTGTTACTCTACTATAGTAACTGAGGTTTTTTCTAATTTGCCGTGCGAGAGTCCCATTTGGTATATCCTATAGAGTAAGATTTTTCCTAACTCTTTCTCTTGTTCTATTGAGAGAAGAATTTAGCTGAAACAAATTCTTTTCTATGCTTGTTATATTTTCAGTTCTCTGACTAATTTCTTCTCTGATTCTGTTTCGTCTTGGTCTGAGTTTATATCCAGTTCCATTGAAGATTTATTATCTTCTTTCTTTCTTCTTTTGTGTATTTCTGAAAGGGTAGATATATCTTGGTTCTTGTTTATATAGTTCATTTTGCTTTTTGAAGTGGGTCCACTTCATTATCTTTGTCTTGACTATTATTTGAGTCTACGTCTATCGAGACTTTGGAGACATTTTCTTTGTGTAATTCTATGTCAATTGACATTTGTTCAGTTTGAACTTTCCTTTGTCCTTCCATTTCCTCAATTCCATAATTAATAAAACCACTTTCAGCTTCCAATAAAAGATTCTTTCTCTTCTGTTCATCAGTTTGTCTTTTATCTTCTTTAATCAGTTTAAGTTGGTGTTCTGTAATTTTTGGATAGTTTTCAATCAACTGCCTTATAATATAAACTTCCTCTGCAGTGATTGTTTAAATTGCATCTGAGATTTCCTAATCGATTATTTGTACTTTTTTATATTCCCTTTTAAGTAAGTTTATACAACTCCTAGCACCTAATCTGATGGCTTGGCAACCTTTTTTGAGAAAATTAACTTTCCAATCGAGTACTAGGTAGGGTTTATCATTGATTATCTACGCCAATATTTGATATTCTAAAAATAGATCCCTAAATTGACATGTGTCTGACCTTTTTAGCTTATTCGTTGTTTATTGTTGTTGGTTTACTTTTTGTTTACTTCCGAACGCATTTGTTTGTAACTGATCTGCACTACAGAGTATTACCAATGCTCTACAAATTTAGAAAATTTGTCGAATTTTTTGTAAAAAGGATTTTTTTCTTGCCTACACCTGTAATTTCTTGTGTAAAAGAATTTTTGTTCTAATAGACTCTAGCTAAATTTTTGTTCTTTGTTTTTTTTATTAAGCTTGCTTGACTTGATTGCTAGTAGAGTTGTCTTGAATTTTTAAAATTCTCCTCTTGTTCAGGTGTGGCCGTGAGGATTAGCAGAAAGAGTTTTTTTCTCATGTATAATATTACATCAAAAAACCTTTACTAAAATCTTTACTAAATATTTAGATCAAATTATTTCTAATAATCATCTTTTATCTAACCTAAATTTCACTGCTTCTAAAAACTCCTTAACCCATATTCCTATACAAAGTCTCTATAATACTATTGAACACTATAAAATACACAACAAAGAAGTCTGGATTCTTTTTCAAGATATGCCAAAAGCTTTTGACAAAATCAACATCTCATGACTACAAAATACTTGCAAAAGAATTGGTATTCCTAGTTTAGGTATCAATCTAATTACTGATCTACACTCATCAAGACAAGCAAGAATCATTACTGCTCATAGTCTTACCTCCTCTATTAATATCAAGTCTGGAATAGGACAAGGAGAAATCTATTCTTCTTTACTTTGGAAAATTTACTATTACCCAATTCTTACCTTTATCCATCAAAAATACCAAAACTATTTACTCAAAATTGACTTACAATCCCCTCTTGATATAATTACTAATACTACTACTAGTAGTATTTTAATTCCACTATTAGCCTACATTTATTATACAACATGGCTTTGTGAAAGCCCTACTACTATGCAAAATATTCTTAATGACATATCTGAACTCTATAAAATTAATAATATAGAAGTCAACCCTTCAAAATCTGATCTACGTCATATTTGATCTAAATTCTATAAATTCCAAACAACTCCTCTTTTATTTAATAATCAACCTATTTTACCCAGAACCTAATGATGTCATTAGATATTTAGGTATCTATCTTGATGGAAATGGTTCAACCAAACCAACATTTGACATTATTATTAACAAAATTGAAAACTTTATTTGCCTAATAAAATACAAAAAACTTACACCTTTACAAATTTCATCTCTATTTAATTTCATACTGCAATCCTCTATTGAATACCTTCTACAAATATGCATTATTCACAGTAACCTTCAAACCAAACTATCCTGCATTTTTACTATTCAAACCAAGAAAATTCTTTCCATTGCCAAAAACACTAACAATATAGTTCTTACTAATCCTTTAATATTTAATTTACCAAACTCTTAGCAATTTGATTCAAAAAACAAGTGCTGCTAATATTGAACGTATCTTTAACTCTAGTCCAATCCTTAAAAATATTGGTCTTACACATATTAAATCATGGCTAGCCAAAGTATGGTCTCCTAATCTTACCCAAAACTTACTTATTTTCTATATTCATAAAACTAAAAACTTTACACTTATTTAGCCAAAAACAATATTATATTATCAAATTTTTCACTTAATTCCCATCTTCCAGATTTCTTCTCTAATCTTCATCTAATCTATGATATACTCCTTTCAAAACCACAAACTTCTATAATCAATAGTTTGAAAAATAATCAGTTATTATTTATTGAACAAATTACTACTGCAAACAATAAATATATTCTTCCATGGATAATATTTACTTACTTACTAACAAAGCCACTAAGAGTCGTCAACCTTTATGGTTTTCTAATATTCTTAATTTTATACAAGAGAAAACAATCATAACCACTTGGCCTCATCTCCACTTACCCTCAATAAATTCCTTCATTAATACAACATATCTGCTTTCTCCTTTATTATCTTCTAATCTCTTTTCCCTTACACAAATACACTATAACTCTAACAATATTATTTTCTTATCACATCAAATCTCTCTATCAAAAACTGCAACATATAATATGAAACCTTCAGACTCTGGCTTTACATAACTACTACCCAATACCTCTTTTTCTTCAAATACCTTCTCATCATTTAATCTGCCATATAAACAAATCAGTATATCTGATAATTTCAAATAGATTACAAAAAAATTCTCGCTCTAATCCATATATTCAACCTTACCAATACCACAACTTCTTCTTATTCTATATCACAAATTTATATTCCACACAATAAATACAACTTATACATAATGTACCCAATTATACCACCTATCAATATCAACTTACTAGCCTTCTACCACTTTTTCAAAATCTCAGTTCACAGGAACTTCACTTTTACACTAATGCCTCAATACAAAACACACAATCATCAAATATCAAATCTGGGATTGGCTGGATTTGTAAAAATAACACTTCTATCAAATTTAATGCAGCAACTAATTCATACTCTGATACAACACCGAACTGAACTTGAAGCAATTATTTCTCTCCTTCTTGCAACTCCACAATACTGCAATCAAAAATTTAAAACAAATACACTTTTTCAAACCTATACAATACAAAACTTGGGACATCATATCCATTATTAATCAAATTAAATCTATCAAAAACATCTCATTTACTCTATACAAAGTCAAATCACATCTTAACTTATTCTACAATCAAGCAAACTTACTTGCAAAACATGGAACTAATAAACTATTATTTAAATTACTAGTATTATTTTAAATTTACCAATCTATTTTCAATAGCATAGTCATCTTATTCCTTTCAAAATACAAACCTTTATCAAAAATATATATACTATACAAGAACTATATTCCTGGTCTATACTCAAAATATTTAAAAACATACCTAAAATTAATTGGACATTATGTTTTGATATACTAAATACACTTGAACACAATCATTTTAAATATTCTTTTAGAATTAAAATCTTAACTAACAATTTTCCAACTATAAAAAATCGTTATATTTGTTATTCTTATTTATATCCTACATCAAAATGCTGCTGCTGTTCAGATACTGAAGATACCTTACACTTACTCCTCTGTTTAAACAATAACAATAATATTCAACAATCTGTTATTAATATAATTATGGATACACTTACTTCTCTCAAAATTATTACTATATCTCCATTAACAATTCTCAATACTCTTCTTCACTTCATACTTCATACATATACTTTACAATATAATCTTTTTCTATACTATATTATTGGAATTTATTCTTCTAATGTTTTTGAAAATATTAAATTACTTACTACTAAACAAACTAAATTATTCCTTATTTTCCTGTCTAATAATCTTTTAGATTGGTTTCAAAATACTGTTTTCCTTATGAAATATCTCTCAACACCAATAGGAACATGCTCATAATATTACTTCAAAATGAAAAAAAAATTCTTTCCAAATATATCCCATACAACAACTACAGCCATACCAGATATATCATATATAGACTTTTTTTCCTTTATAGAAAAATAGTTTCTACAAGATTTTCTTTAACAAACTGTATACAATAAAGTCAGGTTATATACCAAGGTTTTCTTCAACCTACTCTAGCTAGTAAATTAAAATATATATATTTTTTTAATGTTAAGGTGAGGTCATGCCTCTGAACTTTATTGAGTGTATATTAATCATTACAATATATTGCTTACAATTATTATACTATCTACTAAGTCCCGAGACTTGGACTATTTTATCCATAACCTAAACCTACCAGAGCCTACTATACTTCTATTTATATAGCTTGCCTGGTTTTGGATGTCCCTTTTTCTCAACCGTTAGTATTTATATGTCCACCACTTTAACCAAATTTCCTAATATCATTACTTTCAATTTAGTATATGTGATTCCAGGTAGGTGCTTTCTGCTTCCAAATTGGTATACTCAGTTTCTTACTAGTGTACTTCTCAGGAGTTTGTATCTCAAGCTATGCAGCTATCTCTACCATATTGGGAAAGTATCTCAAGCCTGTATGTAGCTGCAACTAGCCAATTTTCCTGCAGCTTGGGGACCCAGGATTTAATGTTCTGAATTCAGAAATATGTGAACTAGAGGTCTGACTTGGTCAAAAAATAAGTATTCAAATATTCATTTGTTCAATATTTTTTTTTTTTATTTTTGTTCAAAAATTTTGAAAATATTCAATGAATATTTACTGAATATTCATTGAATATTAAATATATTTCAATTTTAAAAAATTATATAATATTTCACTTAAATTAGCCAATAAAATTGCAAATTAATTATTAAAAAATAAAATAAATTATAAAATTATATATATATATATATATTCAATGAATATTTAATGAATATATTTAGTGAAATTTTAAGGGTAGGATGTCAATATTTTCATTTTCATATAAAATAGATTGTAGATCAACTTTGTATAACCATATCATATGATTTACATATAAACATCATATGATTCGACCAATGAGGATTATCAAATTTTTGTGTAACCTAGGAAAAATATATAGTGACTTCAGAAAATTTAATTTTGTATGAAGTTTATTTTTTTAAAGAGATGCATTTCTTACAACTTCACTATTATAAACAAGCTACTTTAAACTATATAATATATAAATATGATAAAAATTGACTTAGACAATAAAAAGGTTTATTAGAAGCATATTTTTATTTACTATATAAAAATTCAATCTACCATGTAGATCATATGAAAAATGATCTATGTACACCCTATCTTTAAATATTCGAATATTCATTCAGTGAAAAATTATATATTCGAATATTCAAATATTTAGTGAATATTCAGTGAATAGTATTCATCAAGTTAAACCTCTAATATAAATAACTATACTCCCCTCTATGATGATGAGTATCCAGGCATATTTCACTGAAGTTTCAGTTCCTGATATAGTTGGATGGCATTATGAGACTCAGCCAACCCGATCTACCACTACATGCACTTATACCAGCTATACCTGTTACTGGTAGTTCCAGATCCTCTTAACGTCCTAAGACTCCCATATGGGTGTACTCAGACTCCGTTTGGTTTTGACACGTACATGTCTCCATGCTTCTACTTCTTTTTGTAGGTTAGTTTCGTTTGCCCTTGCAAGGTTCATTCTGATCCCCAGTACTCACATCTGACACCTCTAACTTTATACTGATTTTTCCCAAACTACCAAGTCAGTTGGCCCAGAAGGATTGGTCTGCTCAGCTTTATGTACTAATGGACTCCCTTTTCTTGTTACCCACTTCTGAACATAGGTCCTTTTCCTTCGGTACGCTCCAACGGCCAGGTTGGTGTCCCTCTTGCTATATCTATGTTCTATTCAGTTCTTCTGTCTCTGGTTGAGAGGGCTTCTGTAGCACCATAGGAGAATCTTTCTTACCTCCTTGCTCGGGGCTTGCCAAACAGGTTTTAATTGTTCCAGTCCTTTGAATTTGTCTGTGTAATTTACACAACTGCGCCAATGATCATTCAATATGGTGGTACTAGGTCTGTTAATCGGTCCATCTGGTCCATCCCGGTTAAAAGACCACCTGGTCTTTTAAAAAACTAGACCAGATGTGGTTCAGGACCGAAATAGGACTGAATAGAGCTAGACTGGATGGACCAATGATCAATATAATACTTTTTTGCTATAATGGTGAAATTAAGTTTGTCAGTATAAAGAATTACAATAAGCTTTTCAAATTAAAAATATTTGCTTATATGATATTAATACGTTCGATAATTTTAGTTATATATAAATTATGGATTAGAAAATAATATAGCAAAATAACACATTTAATTAACTTCATAAATATGAACATTATAGTTAAAATCAATTAAAAAGATATTTTGTCACTTTTAACCTCTTAAGATTCGATAATTTAATTAAATAATATAATCATGATTGGGAATGCCAAATGTTCAATCTTGTACTGATTCAGGACAAAAATTGTCTTAATATATGAAAAATTAAAGTATATTAACAAAATGATTAGATGTTACTTGTATAGAAAAAATATTTATTAATAAAATATTGTTAGCATTTACATGCCTGTCAAATACTTAAAAATTTATAAACTTAATATATTTAATAAAAAAAATATAAAAAATAAAGTATACTAGTATCAGGTTATTTCCAAGTTAAAATTAAAAAAATTGAAACGGTAAAATGTTATAGTATAAAAGTTTTATACATATTTTATAAAATTATATATGTATATAAAAAAACCTACTAGCAGAAAAAAAATTTGTAAAATTAAAATTTAGAATAGTAAGTCTTCAGTAAACCAAGACTTTATTTAAGTACAAAGCAGCCTGAAATAGTTAAAGATACAAAACTTTAAAGATTTCATTTAGCGTTTTCAACGCGCAGTCTAAGATTGATTTCGTTCTTATTGGAACTCCTCAGTTAGACGTAGCTATGTTTGTAAGGTTGACAAGGTAACCAAGTTCACCAGATAGGCGTCCTTTTTATACCTATCAAACTATTACAAACTTCTAACTATAAAACACTATTCTTCTTTGAAAAATATTTGTATTTGATATACCAATCGGATAACCCGATTTAAAATAGAACTTTTATTTTTAGAAATTAATTTAATTTCTTTTATTATAAATTTCTATTTACGGACGTATTTTAAATAAAATTAATTAATTTAATTAATTATTAATTAAAATTATCCTTTATTTGTTTTATTTTAATAATTAAATGATTACAAATATGTATCGTAATTTATGCAAATTAAATATTTGCATAATTATTATTAATTATTTAATTAAAATGATATTATTATTTATATTAAATCTATTTTATTTATTTAATCGGAAATTAAATACTTAAAATATACACAAGTTTAGAAAAAAGCCAGATCTTCCGATCGGGCCCCAATTTAGGTATATCCGATCCGTTATTTAATTAATTAGAATAATTTTCCGAATATAGTAGATGTTTAATGAACTTCCTTTTAAGCTAAGTTTTACCAATTAGGGTTATTTATTTATAGATTCCGGATTTCGGATAAATTTATTTATAGGAAATTAAAAATTACTATAAATAGTATAATTAATATATACATTAACAGTTCCTAATTAGGGTTAGGGTTACTTAGAAAGGCTATGGTTACCTTTTTTAGATTTAATATTACCTTATTTGGGATTTACAATTACAAGTAGGGTTTTCATTTTAGGATTTAATATATCCTTTTTAGGAAATTAAGATAACCAAATATGGAAACAATGCTAAAACCTTATTTAACCTGTTTAGGGTTAGGTCACGTGATAGGGTTAGGTCACGTGATAGGGATAGGGATAGGGATAGGGATAGGGATAGGGTTAGGGTTAGGGTTAGGGTTAGGGTTAGGGTTAGGGTTAGGGTTAGGGTTAGGGTTAGGGTTAGGGTTAGGGTTAGGG
>QKWP01001166.1:115063-156252 GCA_003550325.1 Gigaspora rosea | reverse complement strand
TGTTTTTTTTTACTTATTTTTTTTATTTTATTTTATTTTATTTATTCTTACTTCGTTCAGAACTTTGCAAGAAAACAACCTAATTTTCTGGCACTTTGCAAGAAGTAGCAAATATAAACAAATATAAGCAAATATAAGCAAATATGAGCAAATATAAAGAATATAATAGTTTATTTTTTTGTTTTCATTTTTTTAATTTTTTTTGGCTTCGTTTTTTTTGGATTTATTTTTTGTCATTTTTTTTATAATAATATATAATATATGTAATATTTAAAATATAATATATAATAAAAAAATAAAATTTTATATTAAATAGCGAAAACTTGTGAATATTGTATATTTAATAAATTAAAATATTATATAATAATAATAAATAAAAAAAATTTATAATTAAATTGTGAAAACTTGCAAAAACTTGTGAAAACCTATAAAATGTTCAAAAAGCATAATTATGTGAATATAATAATTATTAATTAATATCATATTTGATATATATCGATTAATTGGATATATATTGATTATTATCACTATCAATAGAAATCGACAGGGGTGTTGATTATCGATATATATCTTACCGGTTAGTAATCGATATATATCTATATAAAATTTGCTAATGTATAGCAGAAACAGGCTTAATAAATTAATTTTTTTAAATTATCGATTTTAACAAAATTAGTTAATTATCTAGTTTATTTAATTTTTTTTGTTTAAAATTTTAAAAATTATAATTTTTTTTTAATTTTTGTTGTTCAGTGATTATTTTTCTTAATCCATTGCTTTTCACTGGACAATTAGGACACTGGACACTGGACAAATTTCCAATTGTCCAATTGTCCAGTTGCCCAACCCTACATATTTTTGTTAAACTAAATACCTTAGTACTTTATATTTATTTATATTTATTTAACCAATTCTATCTATCAGCATTTTTAATTTCTATCTAGAATGTTTTATGCTTATCATTTTCAACACCAATTTTGTCTTTCTATCCATCTTTTTTAGACTCTAATTCATTTAATTTTTTTTATTTTTTATTTTTATTTTATTTTTTATTTTTTTATTTTTTTACTTTTGTTTTTTTGACACTAATTCTATTTGCATTTACCATTTAGAAAATTTTTAATAATTCTTTATACTCGTATTTAAACTCCAATTCTATTAATATCTTTAATTTGAATAAATTAATAAATATTAAATATCAATTTCATATTAGCAATTTTATTTTAATAGTAATTGTCTTAAAAATAAATATAGTGCAGATCTGCAAAGATCTGTAATTCTAAAAAATTTTAACAAATTCTGCAATAACTTGTAATCTAGTAGTTGAAATTTAATGATTTTTGGTACCTTCTGATTTGTCTTAACAAGATAAATCGAATATTACCAAAATTGTTAAGTTTTGACTACTAAATCACAAAAAAATTCTATTTAAATAAAATTTATAAATATTGAACTATCTTGCCAACTAGTAAACCAAATTTAATGATTTGGATATTATTTGATTCCTTATAATGAGACAGTTTAAATAGTATCAAAAACGTTAAAATCTGATTACTGGTTAACAAGATATTTGCAAAAAGCATTTTGTGATATAGCTGCACAGAAATTTAAATTTTTTTAAATTTCTGTACAAAACTGTGCTACAAAATATTTTTTGCAAATATTTTGTTAACTAGTAATCAGATTTTACCGTTTTTGGTACCATTTGAACCATCTTGTTGAAAAGAATTGAATGGTATCAAAATTATTGATTTTGGTCTACTGGTTGACAAAATAGTTTGATATTTATAAATTTTATTTAAATAGAATTTTTTTGTAATCTAGTAATTAAAACTTAATGATTTTGATATCATTCGATCTGTCTTGTCGAGACAAATTGAATTGTACTAAAATCACCAAGTTTTAACCACTAGATCACAAGTTATTTAAAATTTTCTAGGGTCACAGATCTTTGCAGATCTGTACTATATTTATTTTTCTGATATTCATTTAACTACCATTTTCTATTTTTAATTATGAATACTTTATGTCTATTTTTTTAACTTTATCTTTTTAATACCATTTGGGGCATCCATAAATAACGTTATACAAGAAGGGAAATTGGATGAAAGATAATGTTTTTCCTGATAAGTAGGGGGGTCAAAAAAATATAACGTAATTTTTTTTAGAAAAAATTGGCTAAAAACTGATCCAGTAGTCCAAATTTAATAATTTTGGTACCATTCGATTTGTCTCAGTAAGAGGAGTCGAAAGGTACTAATTTCATTTATTTGGATCACTAGAACAAAAATTATTGACCAAATATATTGGTAATATCTTTTTTTATAAAATTACTATATAACTATAGTTTTTTGTGAATATCTTTCGATCCAGTAATCCAAATAACATAATTTTGGTATCATTAGATTCGTCTCACTGAAACAAATCAAATGGTACCTAAATTATCTAAATCGGATTACTGCATCACAATATATTCAAGTTTTTGTAAATTTTATATATAAGAGAAGTGCTGTTTATTACGTAATTTATTTTTATTAGGAGGTTATACCCCCCTGTGATCTAATTAGTAGCCAATAATAATTTTTATATATAATATATAGACATGATAGACTGCTAACCCTTCTCCTCCTCTCAAAATTACGTAATAAACAGCACTTCCCTAAACATATGGATTTTGAAAAATTTTTTTATATAGTAGAAAGAGTAGGTCAAGTGCTACTATAAGGAGGTATATAATGTTATTTATGGATGTCCCTTTCTGTTAGCATTTTTATTTTTGAAGTTCATTTACTTATTTTCGCTATCTATATCTAGAGGTCTGACTCGATGAATACTATTCACTAAATATTCACTGAATATTCGAATATTCAAATATATAATTTTTTACCGAATGAATATTCGAATATTTAAATTTTCACTAAATATATTCATTGAATATTCATTGAATATATATATATATATATAATTTTATAATTTTATTTTATTTTTTAATAATTTATTTGCAATTTTATTGGCTAATTTAAGTGAGATATTATATAATTTTTTAAAATTGAATATATTTAATATTCAATGAATATTCAGTGAATATTCATTGAATATTTTCAAAATTTTTGAACAATATTCAAATAAAAAAATATTGAACAAATGAATATTCGAATACTTATTTTTTGACCAAGTCAGACCTCTATCTATATCATCTTCAGTTTTCAACCCTGTTTTTGATTTAGATAATTTTATTACTATTAAAGTTCAATAATTCAAATTTATTATTTTGATTATCAGGTCTATTATTTAACCATATTGTTGTCTTTGTTATATTAGATAATTTTAATCTTGAGCATGTAAGTTTATAGTTACTGTATATATAGATTAGTTTTTGTCAAGACTTAAACTAGGCAACACGTACAAGAAAGATTATGAGACAAGATGAAGTTTATTATGGTGTTAAACAGACTGAGTAATATGTCAAGGTTTGTATCTCTCTTTTATACTCAATTCTCTTTATGACTATTACTATAACAATTACTAATGTTTACCTATTTGTAATTACATATTTTATGCATTATGCCCGTTACTACAACAATACCAACTATGACTACATAATTACTACTACTAATGATAATTACTATCATATGACTTTATCTTTCATACGTCGAGGAGAGTCTTGTTCTTGGGTTCTCGACCTTGAGTCACGGGTCCTCGATCACGACCTTGAGTTACAAGTCCACGGTCACAGGCTTGGGTCACGATTCGAGCTTCAAAGGCTTGGAAGTCACAGGTCCGTGGATCACGGCTTGGGTCATGACTTGAGTTTCGGGGGCTTGGTTGTTGGTCGTTACAGTTTTAATATAAGTGATAGTGTTAACTGATTTCATTTTTTATTATAAATATAGAAACAGTTTAACCAATTTCGTTTAGCAGTAGCTAATGATAAAGGAATATGGGGGTGAGTCAGGACCCCGAAGAACTCTAATATAACTCAGATCCAAACTCAAAATTTTAATATAACTTTATACACTTAATTTTATTAAAAGCTTTATACAAAATTATCATATAAGTTCAAATTTTACATAAATTATACAATTTCAGATTTGAGTTTATATAAAAAAAATATTACATCAGCAAATTTATAGTAGCGCAATCTCATCGAGACGAATCGAATGGTACCAAAATCATTAAATTTAGATCACTTAGCACAAGATATTAATAATTTTATAATTTTTATAAAATCGTAACGATCTTGATAACCAGTAATCCAAATTTAATATTTTGGTACCATTTAATTCGTCTCGATGAGACAGTTTGAATGATACCAAAATCATCAAAATCGGATTATTAAATCACAAGATATCTTGAAAAACGTTTGTAACGCAATTTATACTATATAAAGATTTTTATATAAAATTGCTTTACAAACGTTTTGCGTAGATATCTTGTGATCTAGTAATCCGATTTTGATGATTTTGGTACCATTCGAACCGTCTCATCGAGACGAATCGAATGGTACCAAAATCATCAAATTTGAATTACTAGATCACAAGATATCTACAAAAAACTTTTGTAATGCAATTTATACTATATAAAGATTTTTATATAAAATTGCGTTACAAAAGTTTTTCGTAGATATCTTGTGATCTAGTGATCCAATTTTGATGATTTTGGTACCATTCGATTTGTCTCGATGAGATGGTTCGAATGGTACCAAAATCATCAAAATTGGATCACTAGAATACAGTGTTGGACTATAACATATATGACCAATATGATCTTTATAACTAGTCATAGATCATATAGTCATTTTGCAAGTATATGAGGTGTCTTCAATTAAAAGGGCCCATTTTTACATATATTTGAAAAATGAGTTTTCGTTAAATTCATATAAATTTTGACATGATTGACTTTTTTTAATTATAAATGAAAGTCGAATTACATAATAAAAAATCAAGATAATGTAAAAAGAAAAATTACATGAGGCTGCGTAGAGCCAACACGTCACGAGTTTACCCGATAGTCACCTGCCGTCTTTAACCAATCAATATCGTGAAATTTGATTGATCCCGGATCAGTCCGAAAATCAAAACAAATAATTAAACTCAAATATCTCAAAATAAAATATATGTAAAAATGGGCCCTTTTAATTGAAGACACTCCATATATAATCTATGACATTATATGACCAATATGATCTACATGACCAGTCACAGATCATGCAAGTATATATGATCTATGACTTTTAGTTATATAGATAAGGCCGCTTGAAGTAAAACTTTCGTTTAACATTACCCCTCCTCAGCTCCCCCCTAAAATTAAACAACAAATTAGGTCGGCACGGTGATCAGAATTTTTCGGTTATGATCGGGATTTTTCGGTATACTATATGTTTATTTTTTATGTTTAATTCCCCCTGTGAATAAGAAAAAAAATAACGTTAAACGAAATTTCAACTGCAAGCGGTCTATGTATTAAAAAATTTTAAATAAATTTTTATGTTTAAACGCTAATTAGATTATATAAAACTTTAAATTAATTTTGCTCAATAAAACTAATTTAGGTTTATATGAACCTGGATTAGGTTCATTTGAACCTAATTTAGGGCCATTCGAACCTGATTTAGGTTCATTTGAACCTCGTTTAATATTAATGTTTGTTTAATTTTTTCCTCGCCCCCCTGTGCAAATTTCAAAAAATTATCGTTAAAAAAAACTTAAACTGCAAACGGCCTAACTAGTATTTTTGCGAAATAACGCGCAGGGGTTTACTTGCGCATTACTACACTCCTGATCTGCCATATAACTATTGCGACATTTTTGATCGTCCGCATGATTGTCAAATCTGTATCTATTGCGACATTCCGATCATATACACGATATCATTATTCCTAATTATCATAAAGGTAGATTTTTACAAAAAGGTACCCAGGTGGGTATTGTCGGATCTAGGTCAGCGTTTAGCCCTAGTTTTATTAATATGCTAGTAATAAGTTGATGTATGTACGTACGTACTGTACGTAGAATCCATATGTGTTGCTTTATTAGGTAGTATGTTATCATATATAAATGATATTAAATATTTGTTATTTCTATAAGTTAAAAGATCGAGAGCAATTTGTATGCATTTTTTTTTTAAGATTGCTTAAACATATATATAGATCATATGACTATTAATCATGTCATAATAAAATTATAATCATATCGATCATATGACAAATAGTCATATGTTATATGATTTTAATCATATGATTTATGATTTAACAACTATATGATTATGATCATTTAAAAAAATTTATATGATATATAAATGGGCCAACACTGCTAGAATACAAGATATCTACGAAAAACATTTGTAACGCAATTTTATATAAAAATCTTTGTACAGTATACTGGTAAATTGCATTACAAAAGTTTTTCATAGATATCTTGTGATCTAGTGATCCGATTTGATGATTTTGGTATCATTCGATTTGTCTCTATGAGACGGTTCGAATGGTACCAAAATCGTCAAAATCGGACCACTAGATCACAAGATATCTATGCAAAATGTTTGTAACGCAATTTTATATAAAAATCGTTATACAGTATAAATTGCGTTGCAAACGTTTTTCGTAGATATCTTGTGATCTAATGATCCGATTTTGGTGATTTTGGCACTATTCGAACCGTCTCATCGAGACGAATTGAATGGTACCAAAATCATCAAATTTGGATTACTGGTTATCAAGATCGTTAAGATTTTATAAAAATTATAAAATTATTAATATCTTGTGCTACAGTGATCTAAATTTAATGATTTTTGTACCATTTGATTCGTCTCGATGAGACGATTTGAATGGTATCAAAATCGTCAAATTTGAATTATTAAATCTCTTACAATGGCTTTTAAATTTTAAAATTAATTTATATTATTATTATAAGGGGAGTGATTTTTTAGGGGGGAAGGGGGGTAAAAAAAGTTGAAATTATATATAAGAACCTGACTATTTATATATTAAGAAAGAGGGAGAGGGGTAGGCCTCTGATAAAAAATAATCAGGTAATTAATGACACTGCCCTAATAATAAAAAAGGTATTTGTTTGTATTTATTTACATCAGAATACATATTAGTACGTGAAATAAATTTTAAAAGTAAACATTGAGATAAATAAACCTTTTTAGGATTTATATTTCTAAAATAAGCTACCTCCTTATTGTATACAAATTCCTTAAAAAGTATAATACTTCAAAATAAACTTCCGATTTTTTAAATCTAAAAAAAGATAGCTTATTTTTAGGAATCTACGGTAGTAAACCATGCCCTATCAGTACCAAAAATAAGCATTTGCAATCTCTAACTGTTTTAAATTTAGTTCTGTTATACAAAATAAAGAACTAACTTGTTATAAAGATCATCTTTGTTATACAAATAAACATCTGACTTTTCAAGAAATTACCTGTTGGTTATACAAATTTAAACATACAACATATTGAATAATTATTTAATAAGTCTATACAAAACCAGGTCTTAGTATTATATATATTCTTCGGGGTCCTGATGAGTCAGTATGAAAGGGACAAATCATTTTTAGTAAAATTTTTTTAATTTTTAAACTAAAATAACTTAACAACTATTTAATCAAATTTGCTAAAAAATTTTTTTATTTTAATCTTGAAATTATATAAAATTAAAATAAAAAAAATTTATTAAATTTATTAAGATACAGTGGGGTTCCATATTATTATGGACACTTTTGGGGGAGCCATCACTCAAAATCGGGTAAGTAAACATGGCACGAAATTTATGTCACGTGACCCGCCGATCTCACGGTACAACATACTAAAATTTGGTGCAGTTTCATTACATCATGCAAAAATTATGCAAAAAATTCTAAAAATTCGATTTTTTCATTTGTAGGAAAGTCAAAATTTTACATTTTGTCTTTCTTTTTTTTTCTTTACATTTTATTATAAAAAAAAAAAACAAATTATATTCTAATATTTAATGGGTCCGCCCCCAGCTAATATACAAGCATCGACCCGATTGGGGATACTGGTGACCAGTTTACGGCAGAGTTCTGGTGGTGTTTCATACCACGATTTTTTAACAAGAGCATCCAGCTCTGCAAGATTACCTGGCCTTCCCTTACGGCGTACAGAGCACTTTACCTCATTCCACAGGTTTTCAATCGGATTAAGATCCGGACTTTGTGGCGGCCAATCCATCACACGAATTCGGTGTTTCTTCAAATATTCCAGGCCCACCCCGTCAAGATGAGGTCTTGCATTATCCTGGACAAAGATTGGGCGACCTCGATCATCATTTGCTGGAAAATTATTTATAGTTGGGACAGCGTACTTCCGGAGGATCTCAAGGTGTAACTTACCATTTGAATTGGATTTTAGAGGAACAAGGGGCCCAACCCCAAACCAGGAGAAGCAGCCCCAATACATACGTCCAGGACTACGTCCTACACTACTACCAATACAATCGATTTCCCATTTTTCACTTGGTTCACGCCATACACGGCCAGGGGAACCCAGAAAAAGACGTACATAGGTCTCGTCTGACCACAAAACACGTTTAAAGTGCCGGACAGACCAATCCTGATGTTCAAGCGCCCATTCATACCTTTTTTCCATATTCGTAGCCGTGATAAGAGGCTTTTGGGGGGCGACACACGAGGACAAGCCCAAACTGTGCAAAGAACGGCGCATGGTAGTTTTAGAAATTATTTTTTCAGTTTGAATATTGTGTAGGTTGGTCATTTGCGTAAGGCTGAGACGGCGGTTGCCATCTTTAACTACGTCTTTTAGGTTTTCAAGATCTGAAGTTGTTAGAATTTTTGGTCGACCAGTCCTTTTTTTTTGCACTTCCGTGTCTGACTCCCTGTACTGCTTTATGACGTTTCCCACAGAACTTTTACCACAACCAGCCGCGGCTGCAATTGTACGAAGTGAATCACCTCGTTGATGTCCATAAATTATGGCTCCTCGCTGACTTTCGGTTAAATCTTTTTTCACGCCCATTTTTCGTGGGAAAAAAAAAATTAAGATGCACATTTGTTTTTTTTATGCCGATCCGTCATACAAATATAATTTTTTTTATATTGCGTAACGTGACCTGGGTATCACGCTACATTTGTGCGAAATTTGAACCGATTTGGGCAAAAAATTGATTTTTTATGAATTTTTTTTTAAAAAAAAAAAAAAATCAAAAAATTACAAAAATCGATTTTCGTACAAACCCGAAAATGGTACTTTCTACTTTCTCTTGCATAACTTCGGCGCAATCTGATGAAACTGCGCCAAATTTTAGTATATTGTACTGTGGGATTGGCGGGTCACGTGACATAAATTTCGTGCCGTGTTTACTTACCCGATTTTGAGCGATGGCACCCCCAAAAGTGTGCATAATAATATGGAACCCCACTGTAGTTGTTAAGATATTTAAGCTTAAAATCAAGAAAACATTTACTTAGAAAAAATTTGTCTGTTTTCTACTGACTCACCTCTATATTAAAAACTCCAGATACAAATTCACATAAGTGAGATAATGATTCTTTAAAATTTGCTTCAACCAAACAATCAGATCTATTTCATAAACTGTACTTCAAGTCAACTTCAAATTAAACATACTAGTTTAAGTTTTGTATTAAAGTAACTGCTGCTAAATTATATCTGCTTTTTATTAAGAAAATATTTTTGAATAAATACTAAATAGTTAACATGGTATTGGCTAGAAGTTTTTTTATAACGTTGTAGATCTAACAGATATACCATAGTACACAACACCTAAAGACTAAAATGCATAGTTAAGTAATTTGTTTATTTTAAAAAAATTTATAATAAATTTTAATGTTTTATTGTTTTTTTTGTATTTTTGATTAGTTAAAAAAATTTTTTTTAGTAGTTAAAATTTTATTAATTAACATTTTTTTAAAAAAAATTAGCCAATAAAAAAAAACTAAAACATGTGACTTGTTTTATTTTTAATTTTTTAATGTATCATATAAAAATTAAGTATATTTAAAGTAATATAAATTAAAATATATAATAATTAATTTTAAAATAAAGCTACTAAGGGGAGCGCCATTTATCACCTGATTTTTTAGGATAGGGGGGATCAGAAAATTATCAGGTCCTAATAGTAGATAACTTTTGATTGGCTAAAATTTTTTAAAATTTTTAAAATTTTAAAAAATTTTTAAACTTTAATATTAAATAAAATTTGAACCAATGATCCGTTTTGTATGATTTTACTACCAAAATGTCATCTCAATGAGACGATTTCAACGAGCCTAAAATTGTCAAAATCCAAATACTGGATCCCAAGATTGTTATAAATTTGTATTGCTTTAATTATATTAGTTTTGTATATATTAAAAAGAGTAAATTTATTCATTGCCCCATGCGACGCGCCTTATATGCCGCTCTCCCAATCAAATTTCAAGATAAGGTGTAACGTTACATGATCAAGAAATTTAAAACAAGTGTTCATTTTGTCAAAAATCGTCTATAACTTAAAATTGAGTATATGAAACTACTTTTAGAATTCTAACAAAAAAAATTCCTTGCAAATTTTACTATAAAACCCTTCTCTCGCCCATACACACAATCTATACCTTACCCTATCCAATGAAAAAACAGGTTATTTTAATTGGTTTGATTTTACGTTACACCTGATTTTATGATCTGTGGCAGGTGCGACAACATCACATGTGCGATATATAAATTATTTCTATTAAAAATTATCATTAAAGTTCTTATAAAATTTAATATTTGAATAACTTGTGAACCAGTGATCCGTTTTGGATGATTTTACTACCAAAATGCTCATCTTAGTGAGGATTCTAATGAACCTAAAATCGTTAAATTCTGATCACAGGATCCCAAGATCGTTATAGATTTGTATTATTTTTAATTGATTTAATATATTTTATATTAAAATAATACAAATTTATAACAATCTTGGGATCCCGTAATCCAAATTTAACGATTTTAGGTTCATTAGAATCGTCTAACTGAGACGAGCATTTTGGTAGTAAAATCATCTAAAACGGATCACTGGTTCACAAGTTATTCAATGTTAAAGTTTATAAGAACTTTAAAAATAATTTTTAATATATACAAAACTAATATAATTAAAGCAATACAAATTTATAACGATCTTGGGATCCAGTGATTGGATTTTGACGGTTTTAGACTCGTTGGAATCGTCTCATTGCGACGAACATTTTGGTAGTAAAATCATTCAAAACGGATCATTGGTTTAAATCTTATTTAATATTAAAGTTTAAAAATTTTTTAAAATTTTAAAAAATTTTAGCCAATCAAATTGCAGTATTTATGATCAGGTAGAGGGGAGGGGGTGGCCACTTAGTAGCAAAATATCAGCTGATAAATGGCCCTCCCCTAAGTTGTAGCAAATTAACTTGGCTACAATTTAGCAGCTTTCTTTTTTTTAAAGTACTGCCAGAAATCAGCTAATTCAATTTTGGCCAAAATGTTGACCTTTTTTAGTCAGGTCTTTATATTAAATTTTTACTTTTTCTAATCTCTCCTCTTAGAGAATCAGCTGATTTTTGGCTCTCTCTTTATATCTTTTATATATTAAAAGCTATTAATTTTTTTAGTCTTTAAATATTATGCACTGTACTAACTATAAATGCTAATAAAATTGATTTCACCAATTTTACTAACATACTACTAATTTTACCAATAGTAGTAAAATTATTTCATTATATTTCACTATATTTCACTAGCATCTATAGTACCAACATTACAGATTAATATATCTATCTTCTTTTACTGACTTTCCAATAAAAATTTGATTCTAAACCTACTGCAGAAAAAATATAAGCTAAAACAAAATAAGTAAATTATTAATAAAATAAATAATTATAATTGGATAATCCTATACAATGCACCCTGTAATGTGCTAATTTATCGCAGTATATAGGTAAACATAATTTGTAGATCTGCAACAAATAATTTTATATAAATTAATATAAGGTTAGGGTTAGGGTTGGGTTAGAGTTAGAGGTTAGAGAGAGCAATAGCTTAAAACATAATTTTGCAAGGAATTTTTTTTGTTAGATCTCGAAAAGTAGTTATGTAAATGAAATTTTTTGATATTACGAATGTTTGAAAATATCATTATACAAAGAAATTTGCATGTTACACCTGATCTTTAAATTTAATTAGTAGATCGTTTGGGTGCGATATACAAGCATAACGCACAGGTGCAAAGTCTAGGAAACTCCATTATAATAAATATATATTTATTATTATATATTATTTGTTTATTATTATATATTATTTGTTTATTATTAAACTCTAATTGCTCATAGTACCAATTATAAAATAATACTAATTTTGGTGAATCTGGCTCAAAAATAGCAATACCTGCAACTAATTTATTTGGCACAGTTAGTATAGATTCAATTTCTCTCCAAAAATTCTCACTATTTATAGTATTACTAATAGTATTAGCAATTATGGTATGATTATCATGAGCTAATAGTTAGTTTAAGTGCAAGTTGATTTTGAAGTAAATTAAAATATATTACTTCTAACTCTATCTGTTTTAACAGAATATTTAAAAGATATTCATCAATTATATAAAGCCAATTGGTATTGTTTTAATATAGCCTTTGAAATTTAATATTTTTGGAAATACATAACGATTTTTTGCTTTTTTAAATATATTTGTACTCTATAGCAATCTTATTATATTATCAACTAAAAGATTTAAACTATATAAAATACAATCTAAAAACAATATTAGTGAATTATATTTATGTAATCTTATGTAAATTATTACAGCCCGTAATATTTCAAAAATCTTACAATTGATACGATATATTACATAATTATTACAAAATATTACAAAATTTATTTCAAAATATTTTGAAATATATTGTGAAATATTGCAAAATAGACCAAATAAAAAATGTAAATTATTTTTTTCAGGGTTACAGGTAGAGATGGACAGCATGGCGGACATTTGATTAATTGGCTTGAAGATCTTTGGGTTACACAATATAAAAAAATTTTAAAGTAACCCTTATTATGAAAAACCATATCGTCAATTGACAACTTGTGGTTTTACATAATAAAATTTTTTTAAACCGTATAATAGTGTTCTTTAACCCTTCAAACGTCTTCTGTAAAAAAAGATTAGTATAGATCAAATATGGTAACACAGGATGTAACGAATGAGTTAATTGGATATTTGCGTTAATACTGTAATAGAGAAGTTCTAGTACCGTGGGGTTAACTTTTTTTAAAAACAAAAAAATTTATTCGAACAAACTATATTATTAATATTTAAATACATTAAAAGGGACTACAGAAGCGTAAGCCAATTGACTAGGTAGATCGAAAAGCAAATGCCGATCCAAAATTAACTAAATTGGCATAAAATGATGACAACAATTTTGCAATGAAAAATAATCTGCTACTTCACGGCAGATTATATAATTGCACACTTTTCTAGTAAACAAAAGAGTTTAAGTGACAGAACTTTCTTTCACGGCAACCTGGTGTTTCTTTTTTAGTTCTTTTGGATCCGTTTAGTGCTTCTACAGACCAGACTCGAACCAGACTTTAGTTAAGTCTGAGTCTGGTCTGATTTTCATACTTTTATATTCAGACTTTTTAGTCAAGTCTGAGTCTGGTCTGGGTCTGGTCAGAAGTTTGCAGACTAGTTTGAGTCTGAATATATTTATATGTATTTTTTGGCGCTGAACAAGTTTACTTAGTGCATTTTGTTAGAATAAATTAGTAAACTTTTATAAATCATAAGATTTTATAGAATTTTATTAATAAAATTTTATAAAATCTTATAATTCACAAATATTTATTAATTAATTCTAACAAAATGTACAAAGTAAACTTGTTCAGCACCTAAACATGCATCAAAACGGCTGTTTTGGTTTTATTTTACTTGTAATTTAGAGATTTAATGCACAATTTTGGATTTTTGGTCAAAAAAGACAAATTTTAACATCTTATCTCCAAATTTCAAGTAAAATAAAGACAACTCTGCCGATTTAATGTATTTTTAAATCTGAACAAGTTTACTTAGTGCATTAGTAAAATTTTGTGAATCATAAGATTTTATAGAATTTTATTAGTAAAATTCTATAAATTCTTAAAATTCACAAATTTTTATTAATTAATTCTAACAAAATGCTATAAGTAAACTTGTTCAGCACCTAAAAATACATTAAATCGGCAGGGTTGTTTTTATTTTACTTGAAATTTGGAGAAAAGATGCATAATTTTGGATTTTTGATCAAAAAAGTCAAATTTAAGCATCTTTTCTCCAAATTTCAAGTAAAATAAAAACAACCCTGCCAATTTAATGTATTTTTAGGTGCTGAACAAGTTTACTTAGTGCATTTTGTTAGAATTAATTAATAAATATTTGTGAATTATAAGATTTTATAAAATTTTATTAATAAAATTCTATAAAATCTTATGATTCATAAAATTTTACTAATTTATTCTAACAAAATGCACTAAGTAAACTTGTTCAGGGCCAAAAAATACATATAAATATATTCAGACTCAAACTAGTCTGCAGACTTCGGACCAGACCCGGACTGGACACATAGTTGAGTCTAAGTCTAGTTTGAAGTCTGAAATTAGTAAAATTTAGAGTCTGAGTCTGGTCTGATCCTGGACCAGACCCGGACCAGACCAGACCTGGACCAGACCTAGGAGCACTAGATCCGTTACATTGCTAAGACGCCGGGAGTACTATACATTAAAGTGTTGTTTCTTTTTAATCAGGGTGAGTAATCGTCATTTTCTTTTTCAGGTTCCAAGGCTCCTTCCTCTTTATTTAGATTGTCACTACTTTTAACCGCTTTTATGTCATCTAAAATTTTAGCAAAATGTTCATTAATTTCGGGAGCATAAATCAAGGTTCCACTATTTTGGTTGGAGGTGGCTTAATTATAAAAAACGTATTCGACTTTAAAATAAATTAGAACTTAATTAACGATTCGAATAAATTAGAATCGGTACTTATTACCATTTTGGTGATAGTAAATCATATAATAATTAAAAATTGACAAAGTTTACCTTTAATATAAGTATCTGAAATTTCTATTTTTTATGACCAATAAAAATAATTTAATACATACCATATACCTAAATTTCGTCTTGAATAAAAAAAAATTTTTTTTACCCGTTTTTAACACTCTTTTAAACATCGGAAACGTAATATAAACTAATACATTTGAGTTTCGATTTCAATCTCAATACCAAATAAAAACAACCAAAAACTGAGAGTGTTGCTTTTATTATTACATGTATTTATATAAACAGTACTTTTTTGCTCTAGTCTGAACAAACATTTCCTAGATTGTAGAGTCAGAAATTGCACCTAATTGGTATATAAGCTTACGGTATAAAATTTTATATATTGTTGCTTGCGTTTATTCAGAACTTTAAAGCAAGTTTATTATGTTTCAATGTAAACTTTGCAATACTCTTTCGAAATTTAATTACATATAACTTCGATAAGAACTAATGCAAAATTTAAACGTTAATTTGTAGTCAATCTCTTTTTTGACGATTTGTTCTTAGCCTATACTCCTGGCTTCCTCCTGTATCGGTTTTTTGTTCGTAAAGTGCTTCAGTCTGAATTACTTCATGATACTTATTTTCGGCTTGCCTTCGGTCAATAGCTGCTTGTTTTCTTAGAGTAGCAGAGGTTTGTGAAATCTAATTTTCAACTGTTTTTACTTGTGGAATATCGTCAGCTTCTATTTCGCCTTCTTTGACTAACTCATTCAATTCCTGCACCATTTCATTAGCCGACATCCTTTCAGTTTTATTTTCTTCACCCACTAAAAAAAACGCATGAAGGTAGGATTTAACTTTCTCTGTTAGTCGTTTTTCTGATTCACATTTACCAAATCGCTAATTACTTTTCAGCGCCCAACCACTTGGAAGTGGAAAATCGATAATTTCTGGGTGTAAAAAAAAAAAAAAAATAGAATTAGTAATATTTATATATATAATTATAATAAAATCAATTGTATAATATATATACCTTTCTCGAATTTATCATTAATTTGAATATTATATCTTTGACTCGCTTTAAATAAATATATAAAAATTTCAAGCATTATTTAAAAATTTGGCGTAAATAAAAAAAAATTTTTTATTTTGATCTTGTGGCAGTGGTATCATCCACAACTGTTTGGGTTTTGTATGTAGTGAAACACTTGGAGTAGGCTTATGAATTGGTTTTTCAACCAATTTTGTGATATCCGAAAGTGAAAAAAATTTCCAGTCGCCAATATTTGGCAGAGATTCTCCTAGAATAAACCCTGCATATTCACCATCTATAGGCTATTCCCAATGAAAAAGATTTGATACATTGTTTATTGTTTTGACAGTTACATGATCTCGACAGGGCTCAAGGTTTGCAATAGAGGTCCCTTGTAAATCTTCAAGTGCATTTTGAATGTCTTCTCCAGAGTGAAGAGTATTCCCTATTCCTATATATCTTCTAATTGCATGTGATATCTACGTTAAAAATAGAAAATTTACTTGAGAAAAATAAGAAAAATAATTGGTTTTTAGAATTTTTATAAAACAAAAATAAAATAAAATAAATATACTGTAATTACTGTAGCATGATGTGAGTCAACTAAAGATTTCGCTTCCCCGGGCTCAAAAAAATACCAACCACGCACATCTATATTATACCATTGATACCAATTTCAAGCTGTTGTCATCATTTCGGAACAATAATAATGACCACCATTATCAGAAAACACCTTTATCCATTCAGGTTTGATTTCAAGCGTCTCAAACACTGCATCGAATGAGGAAGCTGTGAACCAGGCATCTTGTCTGGTATCTAATGACCAATGATCAAATGCTTGAACCTCTATAGTTATATCTTTTTTAATAAAAACCATTATAGTATGGAGTGTCCAGCCTCGCTTTCCAAAAAATTGTTCCTTCTTTTCACAGGCAGTTTTTGGTAAAATTTTCATTTTATAATCAGCAAGTATTAGTGCACCTTTATCATCTAATTCTAGTAATCGAGCTTTAAATTGGGAATTAAAATAGGTTTTTCGGGCCTGATGTGCAAGAAAATAAACTAATTTTTCTTTGCATTCTTCCAAAACTACATGGTGTTCAAAAGGTAATATGTTTTTTATTGTTTTAAAAAAATCAAATAATTGATCACACTTTTTACAACGCTCTAAGTGAGATAGTGTACATTTTCCAAAAGCATATTGAAGACAGTGACTAATACAGCTTATATGATCTGTTGTTCCATCAAGATTTATTGAAAGTTCTTTTTCATAATCTCTTCTCATATGATATTGAAGATTTCAATTTCGTGAATTAAGGTTTGCTAAAATATGTATATATAAAACTATTAGTAAACTTCAAAAAATTATATTATTGTATTGATAATTATAAAGTAACAAACCATTTGTTCTTTCTGATTTATATTTTTTTTTATTAACTCTATTAATAAATCAATAACTTCATAACCGTAATCATTGCATATACTGCATAATCCTCCCAAATCTTGTTTATATACATATCTTCCATTGGCTAAACGTGCCATAAATGAAGTTCTTTTAATACCATCCGGATATGTAGCTTCAAATTTTTCCCATAGTGTTTGCTTATTATCTTTTAAATAAAGTAATAGCAGACCCATTTTTTTATCTACTATATAGGAACTCATAGAAACGTTATTTTTGTCGGAAAAAAATGCCTCAAATTGTTGATCTTGAATTTTTGATACACGTGAACGTGCAATAATAGGTTTGGTAATCGGGAAACATCCAGGACCATTTATTTGTGCAAAGTTTTTTGCTGCTATAATAAGATTATTTGAAACCTATAATAAACTCTAATTAATAAATGCAATATATTTATTAATTAGTTTCAAATAAAAATAGTACCTGTAGCTTTTCAGATAATATTGTAGGCCCGAATCCTTCAGCAATTATTGACAATATTCGATGTTTTCCATCTAATCCTCGTTTATTTTTTTTGATAGATCGTAAAAAACTTTTCCAAAATTTAGTTTCATTATTTATTTCTTGTTCTCTGTTATTTACACTTGGTGCAATCATGCATATTTTTGATAAAGTAGTAATATTCAACAATTATTTTGGTATAATGTTGATATTGTTTCTTTATCTGCTGAAGAATCAATTGTGCGTGACCAAAATTCTAGCTATTAAAAAATTAGTTATGAATATAATAAATACAATAAAATTCTAAAATCTAAAAATGCTATATACCTGAGAGATTTTTTTCGAAAAGGTGTTATGTTGGTACATCCTACAATTTTTAATACCTGCTTCCAAGCACGAAACTCACGATCCTCTAATTTGTAATTAGTCAGATATAAACATGCTAAAGATGCTATAAGTTCAATAATACTACTTTTTTGATTTAACCACTTGATAAAAAAGGTATGCCATGGGAGATTCGATATCCCTATTCGTTTTTTCAGATATTTTTGAAATATTGGTACCATAATATCTAAATCCATCCATTGTTTGAAATTATAAAGAGGAGTTTCTATTTGCTTTTTTATTGTATTTTGTACAGTCAAATTTGTCAAACCAAATAACGCGATTGGATCTTTTTCTTGACATATTGTCATTTTTTTCCATACTTCTTTAGGTGATAAGCCAGAATAGTTTTCTCTTTGAATTCCATGCCGATATACATAAATACTAATATTATGTTCATTAATAGCTTGTACTACTAAACATTGATCTCACGAACTTTATGGTTAAAACTAGAGATATATCCGGGCCCAGCAAAATAAAGAGCTTCATTATCTGAGACTCCAATATAAGCAATAAAAAGCGTAATATTGTCTTGCTTTATTTGGAATGGTTGGAATAAAACTTCTGATAATAATTGTTTTATAATTTCATCTTTTTCTAAATCAAAAATACTCAATCCAGAAAATCTTGCTTTAGTTTTAAAAAGCTTATTATAAGTAACATTAATTGCAGCGGAAATATTAAAATATATTTGAGGATTTGGTTCTATTTCAGATATAAACCCAGGTCCAATACTAGCATCATCTTGAGCAACTATATGTAATACAAATTGTTTTTCATTTATTTCTATACGAATACGGCAATTAATATGCCATGGAATCCATAAATTTTTGTTTTTAATTAAAGCCCACCATTTTGAAGCAAAATGTTCATAATGAAGTGTCTTTACTATGTTTCCAACAGTTAGAAGTTGTGTTTTATACTTTTGATTAGACATTAAAGAACATAAAAAATTTAAGATTGCTCGGAAATTGATATTTTAATTATCATAAGAGATTTATTATAATACTTATCCCCAGATTTTATTAATGATTATCATCACGTGATTCCCATTCACTGGCAGATCATCAATTAATCTCTTAATGCACACCTGACGAAATACACAGTGGGCACAAACACAAAAAGCCATTCAAGAAACTTCGATTAATGGCTACTACGAATGATATAGTTGGATGCAATCTAAATTTAAAAATGGAATTAACTTAGGTAAGCAAACATTTATAATTACAGAATTAAAAGTTATATTTTTTTAAAATAAATAGAAAGAAATTTAATAATATAAAATATTTTAAGGAATTGCGTGCTATTTATGTGGCAATTTCAAAGGCATTCTATATCCTTGTGTTGGGTTTAGATCGCAAGGTGGGTTAGTAAAATGAACTTTAGCAACGAAAAGTTTAAATATTTTGGTAAATTTATTTAAGCGTTTAATTAATGTTTTTGGCTTATTTAAAACTAAACCTTGTCTATATATATTTCAATTGATAGCGATAGTTAACGAAGACAATAATAAAAAATTAAAGAATGCGAATATTAAAAAAAGGTTTATTTATTATAGGTGAATATGAAAATATGCTTGTTAGTTTAATTAATGATTTAACAAAATCGCTAGAAAAAGAACCAAATAATGCAGTCGAATTAAGCTACTGAGGCAAATTATTTTTTATTATGGGCAAATACGATGAAGCATTTGAAGATTTAATATAGAGGTAAAGAGATTCATTATATTTGCTAATTTCTCTATAAGTTTCTTCACGAATATTTAGTGAACATGTAAAATCAGGTTCCATTGTTAATGATTTATTTATGTCTTCAAGTGATTGATCGTATTTCTTCATCTTCAAATATGTTGCTCTGCGATAGGTTAATGTCTGTGCATTTTTTGGTTCAATTTCCAATGATTTTGCCAAGTCTTCAAGGTAAAGGTCTGACTTGGTCAAAAAATAAGTATTTGAATATTCATTTGTTCAATATTTTTTTATTCGAATATTGTTCAAAAATTTTGAAAATATTCAATAAATATTCACTGAATATTCATTAAATAACGCCATCCGGCGTCCCCATAGTAGGGGTTTATATTAAAAAAAAAAAAAAAAATTAGCCAATAAAATTACAAATAAATTATTAAAAAATAAAATAAAATGATATAAAATTATATGTATATATATATATATATTCAATAAATATTTAATGAATATATTCAATGAAATTTTAAATATTCGAATATTCATTTAGTGAAAAATTATATATTCGAATATTGGAATATTCAGTAAATATTTAGTGAATAGTATTCATCGAGTCAGACCTCTACTTTAAGGGATTTACAATAATCTTTCATAAAAAAATATGTAAAACCACGAAATCCCATAGCTGTTGCATTGTTTGGATTAATATCTAATGATTGATTTAAATCTACAAGCGCTTCTTTATATTTTTTCAATCCTCGATAAGCTTCTCCATGAAGACATAATGTAAATGCATCATTTGGTTCAATGTCTAATAACTTATTTAAATCTGCAAGTGCCTCTTTATATTGCTTTATAATTATATAAGTTTCTCCACGAGTTCTCCATGCAGATATAAAAAACAATAAAAAGTTTAATATAAACTCTATTATATATATTATTTAATAATTGCATTTAAATAATAAGATTTAATATTTTAATTTGCGCCATTTATTTTATTTATGAACTTAAAAGATTTCTGAAAATTTATGCCCATTACCACTACCAAAAGTTGGCCCATATTTAGAATGATACCAAATTGCACATTCTGGATTTTTTACAAGACTTAAAATAGAATTTTGAATAGTACGATTTTTCAATGAAAAAACAAAGCTCTTATCACAATTATACTAATCGTTTTATCCCATCCAATAGGACTATATCCACCAAGAATTTCATCAGTATCTTTAACTTTACAACTACAACAAGATTTGGTTGTTTATCGCATAATTTCCAAAATGAAGTAGGAGTAAAGCCATTTCTAGTTCCATGGAATTTAAATTCATATGGATTATTTGTTGTAAGGTATGCATTAGGCTTTTTTATCAATCCATGAAGTAATTTCAGCCGCTTGTTTTTTATTAATAATCATTAAAAATGGCTCTGTCGTTCTGGGTGATAATGTTTGTATTAAAACTACACGAGGTGAAAGAATTACTGAAGATATCGGTTTGCTTGGAAATAAAAGTCTTTTCATTATATCATTCTATAAATTATTATCTAGAATTTGTCTATATGGTTGTAAATAATACATACCATTTTTACTAGATATTTGGAAATAACGAATAAAAAGCAAACAATTTTGTAAAGTAGTTTTCATAGTCCAATTTTTAGGATCAGATGAAATACCTGTATTTTGTACAATTTCTTATTTAATAACTCTTTTTCAAATTTTTACTTCTTTTATTTGTAAGTCATCTCGTTTGATAACTGAAAAAAAACTTTTTTGGGTGCTTTATGATAATATCGTTGCTCTAATTTTGTAATTCTTGAAATTTTTATTTTGAAAGCTTTTTTGATATACATATAAAATGTGGGTACTGCTATTTACACTATGGTTTTTGCTATTTGCACCATGGATTTCATGTAACAGTAGATTATCAATCAACCTTTTCTATTTACACCATGGTAATATAAGTTGTACCAATAAAAACTTACCTTTTTTTGTAAATTAATAGTTATTTCGCGCTGTTAATGTCATGTAACATTACACAAGTCTTGGTTTGGTAATCTAGTAGACCTGCTAACCTAATTTTATAATGCGGGCCAACCCTAACCCTAATTTTATAATTCGGGCCAACCCTTACCCTAATTTTTTAAGGCCCTTAAAAAATCAGAGTAAGGGTTGGCCTGCATTATAAAATTAGGGTTAGGGTTGGCCCGCATTATAAAATTAGGTAGCAGGCCTACTAGATTAAGTAACCAAAACAAGACTTGTATAATATTACACGACATTAATGGCGCGAATAACTATTAATTTACAAAAAAAGGCGAGTTTTTATTGGTGCAACATGAATATAGCCCAAGGTTATACAAAATTGCGAAAATCTGGCCCGCATTATGTTAAGGCCTTAAAAAATTAGGGTAAGGGTTTGCCCGCATTATAAATTTAGGGTTAGGGTTGGCCCGCATTAGATTATGCTACCAAAAGAAGATTTGTATAACATTACACAACATTAACGGCACCAATAACTGTTAATCTACAAAAAAAGACGAGTTTTTATTGGTGCAACTTAGATTACCATGGTGTAAATAGAAAATGTTGACTGATGATCCACTGTTACACAAAATCCATAGTGCAAATTGTAATCGAAGCCAAGAAGTCTTGGTTTCAATCAAATAAGTTTCAAGATGCTTGGCCAGCTCTTCAAATAGAAATTCACAAGTAATAACAATGAGGTCAAAACAAGATCATCTAAAAGCATTATCCCTTAAACTATAAGCAATTCCAGGCAAATTTGCCTGGAAAATTGCTATAAATATACTTATGATCTACTTTTTTTAAAATTTAAAATATTTAATTAAAATTTTTTTGATAATATTTAAAAATAAAGATTATATTATAGTAGTATTTAATTTTATATTATAAGAAAAAAAGTTTAAGTTGTTTATAAGCTAAAAATAGACAAATTTTGAAAAAAATTTTAGCCAAAAAAATTATTTACTAATTCTTGGCGAACTCTATAAATATTATCTCTAGCCTCTTGTTTTTAATATATATTGTAGTTTATAAAAAGGATTACAACTTTTATTATTGCAACATTTGTGATTTACTTGTAAAAATTAAGACTTGTATTAGAAGTAAAAATTTTTTTTATAGACGGGAACATATAAAATTTAAGAAAATCTAAAGAAAAATTTTATAGTAAAAATTTTAAAATAAAAACTTTAAACTTTTATTACTTTAAAGATTATTAATAACTTTAAAAAATTTTCATAATAAAGTTTATAAAATATATTTTAAAGAAAATATTCTATAAATAAAGTATACCCTATATTCTTAATATAATTTTATTTTATTTAAAAAATTGTAAATATTTCTAAAAATTCCAGGCAAATTTGCCTGGAATACGGTTTAAGGGATAGGGATAAGTGGTAGTAGTAGAACAATTGAATAAAACTCGATTTTCGAGTTTTTTATTTTTGACGATCAAAATCTATTTTTAATACTGAAAATAGATTTTGATTATAAAAAACTCAAAAATCAAGTTTAATTCGAGCACTAGTTAAGGGTAGGGATGGCTTTCTGCTCATCTGAAATTTGTTGTCCCTGTTCGAAACCCAAACCAGTTAAATACAAACTTTCAATTATATGAATTTAATTATATAAAATGAAACTCAATATGCTCGAATTGAGTTTGAAATCAAAATATGTATTATGCAGATATAATTATAACCAGTTTAAAGCAGAGTTTGAAACCCAGTTTTTGTGTGTGCTTCGAAACAGAGTTTTGGAGCACGAACTAACTGATTTAAGCAGGATCACATTCCTAGTTAAGGGTTGTAAGTATAATATGTATTTTTTTTTAAATATTGAAGGTTATACATTTTGTAAAATTTTAGTACTTTGTAGTTGTATGTTCTATAGAAAATTCTAAATGCAATTGATCTTCATGTGTGTAACTGTATATCTAAATTTATATAATGATCTACATTATGCACATTGTTTATTTGTTTACATTTTTTAACCAATTAAAACAAATGTCCGCCATGCTATACAAATCTAGATCTAAGTTGTATCAGAGTTCTTCGGGGTCCTGGTATTGTGGACAGGTTAAACATATCAGCGGATTGACGTAACATGTCGGCTCGACCAATCATGATCGAGGATTATCAAAAAAATTTTACGCGAAAATTTATTACAAAGCGAATTTTCACAAAAACGGCCTTTTTAACCAGCTTTGTATTTATAATTAAGTACGTAGAAAATTACGAAATTCATGTATTTAATTATAAGCCAAAAGTATATTAAAAAGGCCATTTTTTTGAAAATTAGCTTCCGAATTCACCCTTGATAGTTACCAACCCATTTCTCAATGCCCAACCCATCCTAAAACACCTGAATAATTCAACAAATGATAAAAGTACTTCTTTCTACAGCTTAGCGTAGCTCTTTTATTAAGTTTTATTGGTTTTTTAACTTGTCTAGGTGTCAAAAAGGCTCTTTTGTTAGTTGTAACAAGTATTCGTTTGTTAGTTTTTCAACGTTTACTTAGGAGCAAATTTTTATGTAACAGTTTATCGAAAAAAGACCCAATTACGCCGATCCGCTGATATGAGTTCCTACTAATAAAACTTTTTAATAATCAAATAGATTTTTATACAATTTTTATTATTTGAACTATTTAATTAAGAATAAATTACTATAAAAAAATCTTTATATTATATATAGTTTTAGATATAAATAATTAGTACACAAAATAGAACATAAAAGCTTAATTTTAGAGAAAAGGTGGTATTGTGAACACAGTGGATAATTTTTGATCTACTGGCCCGTTTTGGATGAGTTTACTACCAAAATGACCGTCTTAGTGAGACAATTCTAACAAGCACAAAATCGTTAAAATCCAATCACGAGATCCCAAGATAATTAAAGGCTTATTATGCAAAAATTTGCAGATTTACTAATTAAATTCAAATATATATAAAAATTTATATTTTGCATAAATAAATAATATCTTGTGATCTAGTGATCAGAATTAAATGATTTTTATACCATTCAATTCGTCTCTCTGAGCTGATTCGAATGGTATAAAAATCATCCAATTCTGATTACTAGATTGTAAGATATCTGCCCTGTCCACAATACCTCCCTGTCCACAATACCCCCACCTCCCTTATACAAAAATAATATAATTAAAGCAGACAAATCTATAACGATTTTGGGATCCTGTGATTGGATTTTGATGATTTTAGGCTCGTTGGAATCATCTCATTGAGACAAACATTTTGGTAGTAAAATTATCCAAAAAATGGATCACTGGTTCAAAAGTTATTTAATGTTAAATTTTAAAAATTTTTAAAAATTTTAATAATTTTAGCCAATCCGCTATTAGAACCTGATAATTTTCTGACCCTCCCCCACCCTAAAAATCAGATGATAAATGGCGCTTCCCTAAATGACTAGATCATTTCCAGACAAAACGACATTCTAATCGAATCATTAGATCAGGTATGAAAAAAATACTAGACAAAAAAATAATGTATTTACTTTTTGTAAAAAATAAAAAAAAGTTCTTAAAGAATATAAATCATTTTCGAATTTACAAATGGCATATTAATTAATAATACATTATACGTGGTAGGATATCAACTCAATGCAAAATGACCTAATGACCAAATGACCCCGGTCATTTGGTCATGAGACATTTCCAAATAACCCAAAATTTGAATGACCTCAAATCAGGGACACAGAAATATTTCGAAATCAAATTTTCATTATATAAAATCGAAATTTTTACTATAAAATTTGATCATGTGATATAAAATGATTGGCTTATAATTTTCGCCATTTTAATTTCAGCCAGGATTATCATTATTTTTTTCTTAATGCTGGTCAAATCGAAATAAATCGAAATTTTTACTTTAAATCGAAAGAATATTTCCGTGTCCCTGCCTCAAATGAGCGGTCATTTTGAGGTCATTTGAGGTCATTTGAGGTCATTTGAAAAATTGTCAAATGACCAGGTCATTTACCATCCCTGCCACAAAGTGATCTACACAAATTAACCAATTAAAATGAAAACCCGCTCAGGGGCTCTCTACTAAGTAAATCAACGGTGTCTGACGTAACAATCCCGTGCCAATAAGTGAAAAAAAGCACGGATTGTCACATAAGACCCGTACAACGTCGATTACATAGAATGGTAACGGTAAATAAGTAAATAAGTTTCAATACAGTACATGTGAAATTAAAAATGGATATTCTCAACTCGGTTTAACAGAAATTTATTTTATTTTTTATATAAAAAATATTTTTTTATTGATTCGATAAAGATTAATAACGATAAGTACCAACATGTAGACCTGTGTACCCCGGGAAAACATAATAAAATTCATATCCATACAATATCACCCACACGTGTACCCAGGGTATTAAAACGAGCTAGGGAAATACCCGAGTACATAAATACGGTAATTTTAAATCACTAATGAACTTAACAAATCGAATCAATTTAGAAGATTCTATTTTTGACATACGTACGTACGTACAATATATATTATCAGTTATTTTAACCGGGTAACACGAACAATTAATAAGCAGGTCAATCTCTAACAATAAGTCTGGGGCAATTTCTCTTTTGGATTGTGAAACAATGATCTAGGTTTCTAAAACTTGTCATATCAAAGTCAGTAATCTCTTTAATTAAGTGCCGTCAATAGAAATCAAGCAGATGCCATTTTTAAAAAAATTTAATTTATACCTCGATGAATTTTGAGGCTATCTTGACGAATTAATATTCAAAAGAAAGGACTTTCTCTTGAATATTAATTCGTCAAGATAGCCTCAAAATTCATCGAGGTATAAGTTATGAAAGTTAACGGATTAAATTTTTTTAAAAATGGCAATCTGCTTGATTTCTATTGACGGCAGCCCGTATAGGACTAAGTACACTTTATGTTTTTTGACGATATTTTTATTTTGTGTACAGATAAATACATACTTAGAATAGTAAAAAAACCAACTCAAATTTATAGTTAAAACGTGGCTAAGCAAATAACGTAATCTTTACGTCAGGTGTCGAAGCAGATATGATATATACACATTGCATAGTCCCTATCTTTTACATTTTACAAAGCAATAATCTGACTTAATTAACACAGCGTTTATCAGTTATAGCAAGGTAATCATGTGACATTTTTACCGGATTAAATATACAAATTTATGTTCAAATTGAACATTCAAAGAGCCATTTATAGTAGCATTTGTATTTTTGTAAATGTATCTTCGCGTGTAATAGATAATTACAAATTCCCCTATTTTCTAACTTGTTAGACAAATCACCTAATTAGATTTTGTGCTTCCATCTTAGTATGACAATTTTTCCGTCTTGATGATGACCATCTCGTTGCTTCTTCGGCTTTTTTCGTTCGCTTTCTTTTTTCGAAACAGTGAACGTCATTTTACGATATTTCCTTTAGCGTCTTTTTGTTGACGCTATATGTTCATTCTTAGTTTATAGTTGTTAGTATTGAGCATCTCAAATATGTCGTCCTCGGAAGTAGACCATTTGGACTCAGAAGGCATTAAAGAGCACCATGGAGAAATCATTTACGATGCTAATGGATTTATTAAAAAGATTTATCGAAAAGATAGTCAATTAAACAGAAGAATTGTTGATAGTTATGTAGGCATGTGGAAAGAGGATAAAGAGGATTTCTCCAATAAAGACGATAATATCCAAAAAAGACGCGAAAATGCCCAGTCTATGACGAACGCGTTCTATGACATTGTTACTGATTTTTATGAATATGGCATGTACAATTTATTGTAATCTGAAGATTAAACATAATTTTAGATATCAGAAAAAGATATTGAAAATTATTTTTTCTATAGGATGGGGTGAATCTTTTCATTTTGCTCGGGGTTATAAAGGAGATACATTTGAACAATCCATCAAACGTCATGAACAATATTTGGCCGTGAAGCTTGGGTTAAATGAAAAACAAAGAGCCCTTGTAAGAATTATGACTTAACATACCAAATATATCTTTTTTGCATGATATTAATAAACCACACATCTTATGTGATTATATGTGATTAGGATGTTGGATGTGGTGTCGGGGGGCCCCTTCGCGAAATAGTGAGATTATCAGGTGCTCACGTTACTGGCCTTAATAATAATGGTTATCAAGTCGAAAGATGTAAAGCCTATGCCAAAAAATTAGGCTTAGAAGACAAGAGCGAATATATCAAAGTAAATAATTATAAATTAATTTTTAATTCAACAACAAAATTTAAAAAAAAAATTTTTATTTTAGGGTGATTTCACTACCATGCCACGTGAGCTATATGGCAAATTTGATTCAGCTTACGCGATCGAAGCAACTGTTCATTCACCTAAACTTGAAATGGTTTATGGAGAAGTATTTCGCGCTCTTAAACCTGGGGGCCTCTTTGCTACTTACGAATGGGTTACCACACCAAACTTCGATGAAAACAATCCTGAACATAAACGCATCATTCACGGTATTGAGGTTGGTGCAAAATATTGTATTATTCAGACATTATATTACATTATATTACAAGCATTTTTCTATATTTTTGAATCTAAACATAGGAAGGTAATTCTATCCCTTCTTTGAGCTCTTACAAACAAGCAATTGATGCGGCTAAACGTGTTGGTTTCGAATTGATTGAACATGAGGATATGGCTACCTTATCTGAATGTCATGTACCGTGGTACATGACTTTGAAGGGAGGTTTCTCTTTTAGCGGATTCAGAATGACTCGCATAGGCAGATGGTATGCTAAAAAAAAAAATTGCATATTTATATTTCTTTCATTGTTAATTGATTCTGGATAAATAAAAACAAAAATTATCAATTATCAATTGTCAGGACTACTCATAAATTTGTTTATCTCCTTGAATGTCTTCACATTGCTGCACCTGGGTCAACTGAAGTGGCCTGCTTCCTCAATAAAACGGCAGATGCTCTAGTTGAAGGTGGAGAAACAGGAATCTTCACCCCGATGTTCTTTATGCTACTTAGAAAGCCCACAACAGCTTAATGACAAAACTATGTTATATATCAATTGCCACATGGCAAAAAAAAAAACTTCTCGTGTCACTTTCTAATTTTTGAATTCTTTAACAAAAATTTGGTTATTTAGATCAATTTGTTTGTCGTTTATATTTATCACATAATGTTTCTTTAATTTACCTCTTATCGTCCTTCTTTTAATCATACTGACTTAACTAAGCCCGGTGATGGCAAAATTTATTTATTTATTTATTATTGTGTAATAGTACTTTTGTTATCACAATGCATAACTAACTATTCTGACAACAATTGTGTAACTTGGTTAACCTAGTAAAGATGAGTCCATGTAATGTAATTGAATTTGAACTTTGGAATGTATTATAGATTTGAACATAGTAAAATTTGAATTGTTTTATAATGAATTTTTGGATCATTACTATCGAGTTTGAAAAATATAATAATTATTAATATTTTTGTCTGTTTGTTTACTCTTTTTTTTTTTTGTTTTCTTATTTATTACTTTATTTATTATTTATTAGCATTAATGATTGTCAAAATATGGAAATTTATTTATCGATTTCCGATAATCCGATATTGGCGTCTTTTTTTGGGGGGATTTTCTCCGAATGGGCTGCCGTTAAGCATATTGACATTTTAAAAAAATCAATGCCTTAATTTCCCAATTTTTATCTTGATGATTTTGAAGTTATACCAATGATTTAATAGTCAAAAAAAAGCCAAGATCTTAAGCTTTCTTTGACGATTAATTGTCAAAATTCATCAAAATATGGTTGTGAAAGTCAAGGTATTAATTTTTTTAAAATGTCAATCTACTTGGTTTCTATTGACGACAGCCTAAATGTTTATTGAACCTAGTATTCTGCAGAAAAATCATTAATTATATATTATAACAATAAGGCAGGATTGGCAATGGAGCCAGTGGAGCTCAAAAAACTAGCATCCATTGACTACATTCAGGGCTCCATTGGCTTCATTCGCAGCTTAATTGGGCTTCATTGAGCTCTATTGCCAACCCTGCAATAAGGCAAGAAAAGTTGATTACATGTTAAAAAAAAAAATTGTTAAATGATACGAATTTTTTTTTTTTGGTCATGGTATAAATATGTCTAGCAAGTCGAAGAAATTTGTAATTTTAATTTATATATGAGTCAAGTCAGTAACAGCGCACCAAACCTTTTTTAAGCAATTTTTTTGAATCTTAAACGAAGTAACTAACAAAAACTTGATCAAATTTAGCAAAAATTTTTCTATAGTTTTAAAATTTATTTATAAATTTGATTAAATTATTGTTGAGTTATTTTTGTTTGAACTTTTAAAAAATATATTTAAAAACTTTGGTATATTTTTACTAATTCATCTCTATATACAGAACTTTAAAAATTATTTGATATTAATAATATAATATATTGAACAGTATAAATGTCTATCTATAAATTTTTATATTTATAAAATTTGCAAATATCTAATCTACAATAACTAAAAAAGGTGTCAACTTTATTATTTACTAAATAAAACTAATAAGATTAAAAAATCTTAATATATAAGTAAGAATTTTATTAGGCTTTTTTTTTTAAGATAAGACGATGCTCGTGTCAACTTTATTATTTACTAAATAAAACCAATAAGATTAAAAAATCTTAATATATAAGTAAGAATTTTATTAGGCTTTTTTTTTTAAGATAAGACGATGCCCATGTATACTTTATTAATCAAATTAATATATACTTGTTTTTACTAATTATATTAAATTACAGAACTTAGTCAACTAACTATAGCTAATTTCTAACTATAGCTAATTAACTACTGTCTAAACCTACTAGAGCAATACTCAAAACTATAATATAATTTTGTAGCTATAAAATAATATAAGACTATAATGTATTTTATAAACTATGAAATTATATAAACCTATTTAACTACTTGTATATATAGTTTAAATATTATATATATATTATATTTTTGAATATACATATTATATTTAGATTCTATATATAAATAATTTTTTAAGTTGTATACAAGTTGTATAACATAGTTGAACAGGCTTATATAATTTTATCTCATATAATTTTATGAATATACAGTATGGTGCTAATAGCTTTAACTTTGAAATCACGTAATTTTGTTCACTTTTTCTAAAAATCATGTGATATGGATTAATTCAATCAAAAGGCTACAAATCCATACTATCATAGTAATTTTACTAGTATAACTGAAAGTAGACTGTCATTTTATTTAAAATATGTGCATGTTTTAAAAATAAATAAAATTTTTGTCTAGTTAGCTCTGATACTAATAAAATTTATAAAATTTAGTATAAGGCCATGCAAACAAATGAAATTGTTTTTCATATAGGTCTGACTTAGTAAATAATATATTCGAATATTTACTGAATATTCAAATATTCAAATTTTAATTTTTTCACTAAATGAATATTCGAATATTTAAAATTTTACTGATGTTACAGTAGGGAGGCCTTCTTTGACTCCTTACTATAACAACGACACGGCTACAGGGATCCTTTATCGGTTTATAGCGGTGTCCAAGAGGTAGGTATAATTCCTTAGTCTGTAAGAAATTATACTCTTCTCTAAGGGCAGTTCGTGAGAGTATTCAATGAGGAATTATCGATTTTACTATTACTTGATAATAAACTTGGTGTTATTAAGATAAATAGTTTCTTTATTAATAATCTAAGATAGGGCTATCCTTAGGTTTCTGTTCCTAAGAAATCCCAGTACAAGATGTATATTAAGTATAAGAGAAGTGGAGTGTCTTGGTCTAGTTTGACTAAGGGAAATTCTGTGTCTTTAAATACATTTTAGAATAAGCGTTATAAGCGTTAATTTACAATGATAAACACTATAATCTACAAGAGCAACATAAGCGTTATAAGCGTGATAATCGTTATAAGCGTTATAAGCGTGATAATCGTTATAAGCGTTATAAGCGTGATAATCGTTATAAGCGTTATAAGCGTGATAATCGTTATAAGCGGTATAACTATTCTAACTTCTCAAGATAATAATACAATACAATATAATAATAAAATATAATAATAAAAATAAAATAATAAAATAATAAGGTAATATAATAAATTATCGTTCTATAACACTGAATATATTCATTGAATATTTATTGAATATATATATATATATAATTTTATAATTTTATTTTATTTTTTAATAATTTATTTGCAATTTTATTGGCTAATTTAAGTAAAAAAGTTAATAATTTTTTAAATCAAAATATATTTATATTTAATGAATATTTAGTGTATATTCAAATATTTATTCAAAATTTTTGAATAATTTTCGAATACTAAAAAATTGAATGAATAAAATATTCAAATACTAATTTTTTGAACAAGTCAGATTTCTAGTTTCTCATAATCCACTTTTTTAGAAAAGTTAAAAATTTTTTTTATATAAAATATTTTTTTGAAAAAAAAATTTGTAAAAATTTTTATATTAAAAAAATTTTTAAATATAATATTTTTTGTTAGCCAGCTAGATCCTATTTGCTTGTTTTATGTAATAAGAAACAACTAATTTAATTTATATGGTCTAATATATGATCTGTATAAGGCAATTTGATTGGTCAGAAAGAAAAACATATATATTTACTTTTTTGCAAATTTCTAATAAACTGTAAAATAAACAAGTTTAAAAGGCTACTACTCTATTAGTTTGGGTTTAAATTTAAATTTAAACTATAGTTGACTCTTTCAAAACTAATTATGTCAAAACTGATAACCTGCTATAATCGGTTAAAAATTGATCTACCATATTTGTCCATATATAATATTTGATAATCTGTTATTTCTAATATTCGATAGTCCTTATATCTATGTTTCTAATGTGTTATGTGTAATATAATCAATCAAATTATATAAAAATTATAAATGATTAATTTTATATATAGTTAACAATTTTGTATTCAAAAACAGATAAGTAAAAATTTTTTAAGTTAATAATTTTATTATTTCTAGAGACTAATTTTTTTAATGCTTTACTATTGGCAAAATTTATATATAGATATGTTATATATGGGGTGAAGTCAATAAAAATGGGACAAATTTATTTAATAAATTTGTCCCATTTCTATTGACTTCACTCTATATATTGATTACTAACCAGGTAAGATACTAAACACTCTTGCTGATTTCTATTAATTGTAATAGTAATCAATATACTGTATATCTAATATAAATATTAATCAATATATAACCAATATATCAATAGTGATTATAATCGATACATATCCATAATAGTTAAGGGTAGAGTACAGCATCAATCATTTTCATATATGATTGTTATACAAAAAATTTTTATATAGGGGCAAAAATATACCACTGATAAGGATTTTTAAGAACAAAACCAATTTTAGCCAAAATTTTGTAGCATATAGGTCAAATCTTTCTATTTATAGTAGTAAAACTTTAAAGCTACATATTATATTAAAAAATTCTACTTGTATATTTTGTCAATTTGCTTAGGATAATTGAGATTTGTTTAGATAGTACAATATAAATAACATACAATAACATATAATCATCATCTTATTTCAATTGAATGTTATTGTAAAAAAATTAGTAATGTGTCCACTATTAAAATGTAGATCATTGTACTCTATACTTAATAATCGATATATAATCAATATAAAAACAATTAATATTTTAATAATAAAAAATATATAATTTATTAAAAAATTTTTAATTTATTAAAAAACTTTATAGATTTTTACATTACATAATTGCTATATAATCCTATAATTACTATATATAATCTTTTTCACAATTTTACTAATATAATAAACCTTATTTCCAGTTTCAAATCTTCATTCCTGGTACTATTCCAATACCTCAATGAAAATAAATTTACAAAAAGAAAATTAGTAGTAAAAACGAAAAAATGAAAAATAGCAAGAGCAAACAAAAAAGAACAAGTATATTATTTTTTATAGTAGTTTTAGTTTTTGAATTTCTATTTCTAGTACTATTCCAATACCCTAATGAACACGAATCTACAAAAAGAAAATTAGTAGTAAAAAATAAAAAAAAAACCAAAAAACAAACAAGAAAAAACTGGTTTGTTTTTTTATAGTAGGTTCAGTTTTCGAATCTTCATTCTTAGTGCTATTCTAATAAAACTACAATAAGAAAATTGGTAGTAAAAGCAAAAAAAAACTAAAAGATAACAAGAACAAACAAGAAAAAACTAGTGCTTATCTTTTTATACCAGTTTTGGTTTTTGAATCTCCATTTCTGATATTATTTCAATACCCTGACAAATGTGAATTTACAAAAGAAAATTGGTAATAAAAACAAAAAAATTGAAAGACAACAGGAACAAACAAGAAAGAACTAGTGCATTTTTTTTTTTATACTAATTTCAGTTTTCGAATCTCTATTTCTGGTATCATTCCAATATTTCAATGAATATGAACCTACAAAAAGAAAATTGTTAGTAAAAATAAAAAAAACTAAAAGACAACAAAAACAAACAAGAAAAAACTAGTATATTTTTTTTATACCAGATTTGGTTTTCGAATCTTTATTCTCAGTACCATTCCAATACCCTGATGAACACGAAACTACAAAAAGAAAATTGGTAGTAATAATGAAAAAAACCAAAAGACAATAAAAACAAACAAAAAAAAACTGGTACATTTTTTTATAGTAGTTTCAGGTTTCAATTCTCTATTTCTGGTGCTATTCCAATACCCCAACAAACACAAAACTACAAAAAAAAATGGTAGTAAAAACAAAAAAACTGAAAAACAACAAGAACAAACAAAAAAGAACTGGTATTTTTTTATAGTAGTTTTGGTTTTCAAATCACCATTTCTGGTGCCATTCTAATATCTCGACAAATATAAACCTACAAAAAAAAATTGGTAGTAAAAATGAAAAAAACTAAAAGACAACAAAAACAAACAAAAAGAACTAGTACTTATCTTTTTATACTAGTTTTGATTTTTGAATCTCCATTTTGGTGCTTTTCCAATACTCCAACAAACACAAGCTTACAAAAAGAAAATTGGTAGTAAAAACAAAAAAATCGAAAGACAACAAAAACAAAAAAAAATAACTGGTACATTTTTTTTATATTAGTTTTGGTTTTTGAATCTCTATTCCCAATGGCATTCCAATACTCTGACAAATACAAATTTATGGTACACAAAAAAAGGTTAGTAAACAAATAAATAACCAAAACAAAAACAAACAATGAACTAACAAATATCTTTTGTACCAATCTTGGTTTCTGACACTTTATTTTTGGCTCCAAATTCTTTATTAAACCTTTTCCAGCAAAGCACAAATCTAAAAAAAAAGCAAAACATTAGTAAAAACAAAAAAAAAATCAAGAAGTAGACTATCTATGATCTGTAATGTAGATTGTATCACAATAGTAGTTAATGATCAATGATTTCCTTTAATGTAGCTCAAAAAATAAGAGTTAGTAATTTATATAACTTATAATTTATCATATTGTCAAAGAAGTTTCAAAATTTGCAAGAATTTGTAAAATAAATAAACAGTTTTATGTTCTAAATTACTTAGTATATCTGATATTAATAGCATAATTCAATGATTATCGATTATTAGATTTATAATAATATTTATCTAAATATGATATATATCAATTATAAATATATAATGATATATAACAAATTAATTGATATGGGCAGTGTCATTAATCACCTGATTATTTTTTATCAGAGCCCTACCCCCCTCCCTCTTCCTTAATATATAAATAGTCAGGTTCTTATCTATAATTTACAAATTTAAAAAAAAAAAAAAAGGAATCCGGAATTATTAACTTTTTTTACCCCCCTCCCCCCTAAAAAATCACCTGATTTTTGTTACTCCCCTATATACTATTAATTTTTTATTGATATATATCAATTAATTACTATATATTGATATAAATCTATATAAAAAATTTTTTAATATACTAGCAAACACAATATAAAATATAATCGCTACAATGATATTTTTTATTTACTAAGACAGAAGAAGGATCTAATTCAGACTTTTTTTACACTACTGAATATAATTGCAAAAAAAAAGTACTTAACTATAAGTTTTTTATAATTATGATTTTTATTCTTAAAATTAAATTTAGTAATTGTCTTGAGTGTAGCGAAGTACGCTCAATTTTTTAGGTAAAGTGATACAAAAGTTATCTTTTTGATACATTAAAAGTATTGTTTCTGATGCATTTATAATAAAATTATCAAAAATGTAACTTTGAAATTTCTATCTGTCTCCTTGCATATTTGTGTAGCACAACAACTTAATATAATTAGGCGAGGTGCAAGTATATTATACTGTAATATAGTAACTTTTAGGCAAGAAACTATATCACTTGACTTAATGTGTAAGAGAGTAAGAAATGTATTTAATATAAAAGAATATAATAATAAAAGAAAATAAATTCAAGATTAAATAATACTAAAGAAAGGAATTATGTTGACAAAAAAAATAAAAGAGAATAATAATTCAACCAAATAAATAAATAACCAACAAAATAAAGGTTCTTTATACGATGGATAAAGGATTAAAGAATATCATCTGCAAATTTTATATATAGATATATATCGATTACTAACTGGTAAGATATATATCGATACCCATCACCCCTGCCGATTACTATCGATAGTGATAGTAATTAATATATATTGATATATCGATTACTATTGATAGTGATAGTAATCGATATATATCGATATATCGATTACTATCACTATCGATAGTAATCGGCAAGGGTGATGAGTATCGATATATATCGATATATCGATTATAATCGATAGTGATAGTAATCGATATATATCGATATATATCTGATATAATATCAATTAATAATTATTATATTTACATAATCATGCTTTTTGAATATTTTACAGATTTTCGCAAGTTTTCGCAATTTATTATAAATTTTTATTTATTTATTGTTATTATATAATATTTTAATTTATTAAATATACAATATTCACAGTATAATACATTTACAACTCTTTCTGACGATCCCTCGTACCAAAAATTACAAGAATACGAGAACTCTATAGTTAGTATATCCAAACACAACAAAACTTCACCAAGCTGCTGTCAGGTACAAAGTCCATTCACTGGATGTTCTGCGCATGAAATAGAGATAAAACAGACTTGCTGACTTTTAAGCGAGGCACCTTGGCAGGCTGTGGTACTATTGAGCGAAGAAGTAGTAGAGAAACTCTGGAGCTTTGTCAAGTCCTATGGATATGAAAATAGAAGTAGAGACCTGGTTAAATATACTATTCTATATAGTATAACTCCTACAAACTCCTTTTGTTTTGGTACTCTTTATGACGTCCCTTGGACTTTTCGAAATTTCAAAAAGTGGGCGATTCAGCTTACCCCCTCCAAAAGATTGGCAGTGTTTACTCCTTCCGAATCGGGAACGCGGCTACCAAATCGAAATCAAGTCACGAGTGAAATCGGGTCCTTTGAGATAAACAATGAATGACACGTGAGATGTTTTGGAGTAAAATACAAAATGAAATTTCTTTCTAGAATGTTCTTTTAGGCGTAGTTTATTTTCTTTTATCTTCTTATACATGTATATATAATACTTAGGCAAGGTGATTCCTTGCGCAGTATTATATAATTTTTATCTCCTGGCATAGGTGTAAATAGTGCTGTCATAGCCATTTACTTTTGTGCATTCCTCTCCTTTCTTTTCATTTTATTTTGTACTCTTTTGGTTTTTCGCTTAGGCTTGTAGATTTCCCCCTTTTATTTTTCCTTTTATTTCTATATTTGTTTTTTTTTTCTTGTAGTACCCTGCTACTCGAGAAGTTAAGAGAAGATGGTTTAAAAAGTAGGCAGTTATGACCGGCGACAAACTCCAATCAGTGATTCGGATACTCTAGATCTATTGAGAAAAGGAATATCCAATGAGAAAATGTTTGATATAGCAGGTCACATTTAAGGATCGGTAAGACACCTGGGTGGGTCACACTTTAATATTTCTGCCTCAAAGTAGGCAATCATGTTGTACTGGTATTACATAATTGATAAAATAAAAGTTGTGGCATGGCTGCCGAATTAAAAAAAAATATATATATACAATATTCACAAGTTTTCACTATTTAATATAAAATTTTTTTTATTATATATTATATTTTAAATATTACATATATTATATATTATTATAAAAAAAATAAAAAAAATAAATCCAAAAAAAACGAAACCAAAAAAAATAAAAAAAACAAAAACAAAAAAAATAAACTATTATATTTCGCCCATATTCACTTATATTCGATTATATTCGTTCATATTCGTGACTTCTTGCAAAGTACTAGAGATGTTAGAATTGGTGTTCTTGTAAAGTGCCGGAAAGTCAGGTCGTTTTCTTGCAAAGTTCCGAAAGAAGTAAAGGATAAATAAAATAAAATGAAGTTAAAAAAATAAGTAAAAAAAAAAAAGAAAACAAACAAAAAACAAAAATGTAAGCAAACTAATAAAAAATAAACAAAGCCCCAAATCCTATTTTGAGTTTGTGTTTTTGCAATTTAGAAATCGTTGAAGGATTTCGCAAAGTGCCAGAATAAAATAAATTAATAAAAATAAAAAAAACAAAAACAAAAATCATGAAACGAAAGAATAAATAAAACAAAACCTTGCAAAAACTTGTGAAAACTTGCAAAAACTTGCGTTCTTGAACTTTCAAAATTGCTAGAGAAAGTAGTTGCGTGTTCTTGCAAAGTGTTGAAAGGCTGAGTTAGCTTGCACTAAGTACTAAAAAGTCACTGGATTTCTTGCAAAGTGCTAGTAGTAAAGTGTAGAAATAAAATAAAAAAAAATTAAAAAATAAAAAAAAAATATAAATAAAAAAAAACAAAACGAAACTAAATAAAACAAACCGAAACTAAACAAAACTAAATGAAACCAAAAAAAAACAAAAGGAAAACGAAAAAAACAATGTAAAATTAATAGAAGATCTATATTATAAACAAAAAAATAAACAAAGATCTAATCTGATTTTGTAGTACAATTATCAAAAATCATCGAAACATTTTGAAAATATTAGTAAAACGCGTTATTGATAGATACAGGTTGCAGATTGTCCTAAAATATTTCGAAAGTATTCGAAATATTAAAAAGAAAAAAAAAAGAAAAAAAAGAAAAGAAAAAAGAAAAAAAAAGAAAGGTAAAAAAGGAAGAGAGGGTAAAAAGAAGAGAGGGGTAAAAATCGTTCAAAAACACCTTTTTTTTTTCCTATACCAGTTTTTTTTACTTTGTCTTTCTCTTTTTTTTTAATATACTTTTTTCTGAAATTTTACTTTTTTTTTTTATTTAGTGATCCGGGTTGAAATTTTCGTGATACAGTCAAAACACTATACAATCGTTAAAGATCTGCTAATTGTCATATATTGTTTCAAATAATTATGATTATAATCGATTTATAGATATATATTGTTTCAAATAATTATGATTATAATTGATTTATAGATATATAACGATTTAATATAAAAAAAATGAAGACCTCTGGGTTGATAGCATAGCGGTTATGCTCTGAGGTTGCAAATCACAAGATTGCCGGTTCAATTCCGCTTGGCGGTAATTTGGATTTGATAGTCAGAACCCCGATTTGGAATAACCGAAGTCACAAGACGTAATGTGAGGCCAAAGTCTGATCACAAGATACTGCACGAACTTGTGGCGCTGCTTTCCGGTTTCGGGCAGGATGGTAATACCAATAGAGAAGAAGGTAGAAAGTTACTGGTCTCCGAGTAGGAGTCGAAACAACAAAACCGGTGATCCTCAGCCATGGGCGGGTAAAGCCATCGGGGTCGTCGTACTAGTTATGGAGTAGATGGATATCAGGACATTGCAGGGGTTTAATGGTAACACCCTGACCCCAAGTGTTGGCCACGTTATAGCGTAAATGGACTGGTATACCATATCCGGGCATTGATGATACGGCAAGAGAGGAAAAAAATATATATAAAAAAAATGATATATATCGATTATAGATATATATTGATTTTTATTCAATTAATTGATATATAACGATATTATGATATATATCAATTATAGATATATATCGATTTTTATCTAATTAATCGATATATGACGATATTTTAATCGATATATAACGATATTATATAATCGATATAAAATGATTAAGTGCTATATATCGATCAATATCTATGTATAAAATTTTCTGATGATAGTAGGGTCCCATGTTGACAAACAATATCTTTATAAATAAATTTAGTTACGATTGTAGCTTTTATATCTACTATGGCTCTTGCTTCAGACCATTTTGTCAAATAATCTATTGCAATATTAATATATCTGTTGCTTGTTTAGTAAGTGGTAAAGGTCCTTTAATATCAATTCCAACTCAATGGAATAGATATTTTATTTCTAGTGATTGTAGATGTTGTTGTTGTACTTCATGTCCTCTATATTGGCAAATATCACATGTTTGAACGTACTCTTTAATATTAATTATACATAGTACATCAGCAAATTTATAATAGCGTAATCTTACGTAAGGTCTTACGAACTGTAATATAATCAAAATATTACGTAATATATTTCGAAATATTTTGAAATATCAAATTTTCGAAATATCAAATTTTCGAAATATTACGAAAGTAATTCCGAAATATTTCAAAATATGTTACGAAATATTTCGAACCCTTTCAAAATATTTTAGGACTAGGAAACCAAGCTGGATCAGTAGATCTGTAACCTGGATCGCATATTAGACTGATTTTTCGAAATAGTTCGAAATAGTTCAACGATGTTCAAATTCTGTGCTACAAGATCAGATTAGATCTTTTGTTTATAATTAGATCTTTTATTTTGTTTTTTTTCACTTTTTAATCGTAACGATATATAACAATTAACAGATCTTTAACAATTGCATAGTGGTTTGATTGTGTCACAAAATTTCAAACTGGATCACCAGATAAAAAAAAAAAAATTTTTGAAAATTTCAAAATCTCTTAAGCCCGTTTAATTCACAAGCTACCAAGAATCATAAAAATATATTCCACAAAATGTACCAAAAAACTTAAAAAAAAAAAAAAAAAGCCGTTTTGCACAATTTTTATCCTCTTTCCCTTTTATCCC
>QKWP01001166.1:74388-90564 GCA_003550325.1 Gigaspora rosea | reverse complement strand
TTTTAAGATTTCCCCTTTCCTTTTTCTTTGTCTTTATGAGAAGCTCAGGGATAAAGTTTTTTTTGGAAGGAGTGGATTATGAAGAGGTAACTGGGTACCGCGTTATATTCGGAAGATGTACTCATGGCCAAAGATCATGGTCGCTTTCGTTTGACAAACACCAGTGCGACAATCCTACTTGGGCACCATTTGTGGCAGCCGGGTTGCGGCCTATTAGTAAACAGATATTTCTTTTGTTGTATTTTTGGACTTCAAATAGTATCTAATAAATAGAGCACGATTGTCTAAGGAAAAAAAAAAAAAAAATTTATAATAGTACTAAAATAACTATTGCAAGTTGTTTTAATTTATTTAAAATTTTTTGGCTAAGCCAACTAAGCTAATAAAATTTTATCAGCTTGGCTGGTTGAAAAATTTTGATTGATCAGGAGCACTAGTATTAATAGATGCTTAAGATATAATATTAAGATAAATTACGATATTGCAAATCTCCATTTGTTGGTTAATTTGTCGATCATGTGGTCTAGTATAGTAATTTGAACCGGTTGGGCTATAATCGGTTAACCAACCCGAACTGAATAAATTTCAGGTAACCAGTTGAACAAATGCTTAATCGGTTGACCCATACAACTGGTTGAGAATCAATAATCAGTTGGTCTGTGCAACTGAGAATCGATAATTGGTTGACAAAATATAAATAATATTAGGAATGAGCAAAAGTTCTGAAAAGAAAAATAAATGAACAAAGACAAAAATTTGAGTAAACCCAAAAGTAAAACATGAAGTGTCATCAATCAGTTAATCGATTAATGAATTTTTCTCGCTCAAATCACTACTCGGTTAAGCCAGTTAATTTGGATAATTCGGTTGACCTGGGCCAATTGAAATAATTTTAGTTAATCGATTATGCTCGGTTATGCGGGTCTATACATAAGGATGAAATTATTTCGGATTTGAAAACCTGAAATTAAAATTTGAAGACGAAATTGTTTTTGATCTATTTTACTTGAAAGACGAAATTATTTAATACTTTTTTTGAATAGATGAAATTATAAGGAACTTATCTATATAAATTTTATTTGCTCTTCCTTATAAAAAATTTTAATTTTCTCTAATGAAAACAAAATAGGCCTTTTTTAAAAATCAATTTCGGTGGCATCACTAGTCGAGTTAGTTAACCAATTGATGATTTTGTTACCTAGTTTAAGTCACTAGTCTAGTATATACATGAGGACAAAAGTATTTCGGGTTCTAAACCCGAAATTAAAATTTGAAGACGAAATTGTTTTTGATCTATTTTACTAGGACCCCGAACAATATATATAGAGGTTACATTGAAATTTTGGCTAAAAAGGTTACTTTTTTACAAAAATGTTACATTTGAAAAGTGGATATTGGTCAAAAGGTTACATTTAAAAGTGGATAAAAGCTTTTAATGTTATATTATTAAAAGTAGATAAAATTAATAAGTTTTAAATAGGTTGTATTTAAAATTTGGATAAAGAAAAAATTTTTTAAAAAAACCTTTTTTTGAAAAAAATTTTTTTTTAAGAAAAATTTTTTTTTTAAGAAAAATTTTTTTTTGAAAAATTTTTTTTTAAGAAAAATTTTTTTTTGGAAAAACTTTTTTTTTGAGATAAATTTTTTTTTGAGAAAAATTTTTTTTTGAGAACTTTTTTTTTGAGAAAAATTTTTTTTAAGAAAAATTTTTTTTTAAGAAAAATTTTTTTTCTTAAAAAATTTTTTTTTAAGAAAAATTTTTTTTTAAAAAAAATTTTTTTGAGAAAAAAATTTTTTTTGAAAAAATTTTTTAAAAAAAAGTATTGTTATATTTAATATTTGGTTAAAATTTATTAAATATTAAAGCTTATATGTAAAATATGGTTAATTAGCTCTAATAAAAAGTGGATAAAAATTTTAAAAAGTTTATATTAAAGCTAATGTAACCTCTATATGTATTGTTCGGGGTCCTATTTTACTTGAAAGACAAAATTATTTGATACTTTTTTTGAATAGACGAAATTATAAGGAACATATCTATATAAATTTTATTTGCTCTTCTTTATAAAAAATTTAATTTTCTCTAATAAAAACGAAATAGACCTTTTTCAAAATCAATTTCAGTGGCATTACTAGTCTAGTATCATGTGGTCCTAGGGTGTTCAGGTATATGCGATATGTTAAAGTAAATTATGCGATTTGACGGTGATCAATTATATAATGAATACAAAATAAATTTTTTTTATTTTTTTTTAACTAGCGGCCCTGCCTTTATTAATAAGAATTACATATATATGCACTAAGTTTACTTCTATATTACTATATACTTTAAACTTTTCTATATCTAATAAAGATTCACTCGACTTCAACAAAGCCCAGGTGCGACCTGCTATGACAGCCGTTTCCCTCTTTTTAAAGCCCTTAACTCACTGAGAGTTATTTAAATGTCCACAGGCGGAGGCTGTTAGCCTTGTCAGAACCGATTAGCTATTAATATTTTTATTCTTCTTGTATACCGGTTTGATGAAAGACGACCAAGCCGGTTTACTGAAGCCAGAAATATAGTTTCTTATTGTTTCTTGTGCAACGCCTAAGATTTTTCTTTTCTTTTCCTTCTCTTTTTCTTTCTCATCGTTCGCTCCTTTACCTAACTGACCATTCTTTTTATCTTCTTCAATACGTATTTCTCTGCTTTTCCGTTTTTCTGGTTTTCTAATTTTCTCATCTTGCTTTCCCTTCTTTTGTCTTAGCGAGACTCCAGTTGCCTTTTCGCATTCGTTGAAGACTTTGCATTTAAAGCACCAAATTCGTTTATAAAATACTTTCCAGAAGCAGCGTACTAGCAGGCAGAGTATTTGTTTTTTCTTTTTTGGCTTTTCACAAATAAATTGTTCGATTCTTTCATCAACTTCTTTTGGGATATACCCTCTAATTAACACAGCTTGCCTCGTTTCTTTTTCTTCATTGGTGCTTCCAAACAGAACTTCTTCCCATGTTGTTTCATCCACTGTTTTAAGGTCTTTCTTTTTTTTCAACTTGGACATTACCATACTACAGACTTCTCGTCTTGTTCTTTTTCACAAAATTTTGTATACTTCACAGGATGCTAGATGGTCTTGTGTCTCTTCTTTTCTTAGGTAGCTGATGCATGTACTGATTTCGTATATCTCAGGTTTTCTTTTGTAGAGGGTGTCCTTTGTTGGGAGCTGTTGAACAACACATTTGATCTGGAAAACTCAGGCTCTACTTCTCTTTTCGCTTGTGTATTTTAACTCTTTATTTCTGCATATATTATCCTATAATGCTCGCCACCTGCTCCTGCTACTATCATCGCCTGTATCCTTTTCTACTAACTCCCCTATGGAGCTAAGCGCTGCCCATTCTGCATCGTAATGTGCAATCATCATAGTGTTGACGAAGTTTCTTAAGGGTTGATCGATGATGTTGTTTTCCCAATAAGGATAAGCAGATAGTGTCTTTGTGTGATCTGGCTTTGCTTTGAAGGCATACTGGCCCTTTGCATCTTCCTTGGCCAGCCTGTCTGCTGCCTCGTTTAGCTCATTACCGCTATGACTTTTTACCTTGTGCATATGTAGCTTTAGATTTTTCTTGTTCCAACACTTTATGATTGCTCGCAAGACGCTCCCATTCTTGAGCTTCAGATCCTCCCGTGTTCTTATGATTTTTTTCCCTTTCTTAATAGCGCTAATTGCGCCTGTGCTATTAGTATAAATGTGTACTTCTGCCTCCTGTGGCATAACTGGTAAGGCTGTCCAAATTGCACCTAATTCTGCTCTCGTTGAAGCAGGCCAATCACTAAACTTACTACTAAATTCTATATTTTCTACTCTACTATCTATTTTACTAATAACTCAGCCAATTCCTAACTCTGTTTTTTCTATTCCTACACCTTCACAATTCAGTGATCCATCTGAGTATACCTCAAATCGGCTTCCATCTCTGATCTTAAACCCTATTTCTTTTAGCCTATTCTGTGCTTCTGTCCCCTCAACTTGGCCTTCTATAAACTCTTCTTCCGCTGGCTTCACTATCACTATTAGAGGTGGTTGTTCTTCTACTTCTTCGTCTCTTTCTATGCTCATTGTTGTGAATGGAGCTAAATGCTCTAGTCACACTCTAGTTCGTATCGTTCTTCTTTACCTTTTTTATTTCTCTGTATGAGTCTTTTGCCAATCACTCTTTTGTTGCTCCTGAATGCTTTAAAAAAAATGCACTCTCCCTTTTCTCCATCCTCTGCAAGTTCGCAGCCTTGGCACTTTCTAATTGAGTATGACTTTTCCCTGGAGCCTTCTTCGCTTACCCAATGCTGGAGGAGTAGTTTTTGATATGTCTTCTTTTTGAGGATTCTCGCAATTTCATATTCTTTCTGTTGATTTTTCATGCCAAAAACGATCCACTCTTTTCTTCTTTTGTTGCTCGAGATTTCCTCTAGATTGGTCTTACACACCATGTTATTTGTTTCTGCCGCTTTAAACCTTTCCTTGATTCTCCTAGTATCTGTACTTTCTACTAGCAACTCCTGCTCCAGTTTCACAACCCAGATTGCCTTTTTTCCACTACACTTTTGTCCTCTTATTTTCTTGACTTGCTGCCAGATGAGCATCTTGGTTCCGGTTGGATTTAAGAGCTGCCCTACCGTATACAGGTACAGCTTCTTCTTATTACAGAAACTCATTAGGCTACGTTTATCCAGCAATCCTGCCAGCTCTAGATCATTTGTAGCAAAATTTAGCACATTTGCCTTTGTGATGTTACTAATTTCTAGTCTGAATCTTTTAGCCAACTTGACTATGTTGTATGACAGATTGTTCTTAATACAGTGATTTTCCAGCCTTGCACTGTTTACTTCTAATATGTTTTTTGTGCTTTACAACGTAGTTGACTTTGTATTAATCTGATCCAAGTGGTGTGTCCTACTGCACCATCATCATTGAGCCTTGTTGCTAGCTTCGTAAAGTGGTGCGCAATCTGGTTCTGCCATAGGGTTTTGGTACCTATTAGATTTTTGTGTGTTACAACTGCCGTTGCTAGGTTCGCCTTGTTTTTGATCATCATTAACATCGGGCGATGTAATCTTGCGCACATATTTTCAGACAGTAAGCGGCATTGCAGGCGGTATTTTAACCTTGGTATTAGCACTCTATTGTTTATATAAACTAGTTGACCAAGCGTCATTCTTTTTTTCTGAATCGCCTTTATAACTTGCTAGACTTCTCTTTTGACAATCTCGAAACAGCATTCTTTTTCTTTCCGCTCTGATAGCCAGATTCCTAGGTACCGGACAGCTTTTTCTTTTTCCTTTGCTTGGACAGTGGCACCTTCCATTTGTATCTCGTCCTTTTTTGTGGATTGGCCTTTTTGATGCTTGAATTGATAACAATAAGTTCGGACTTGTTACCGTTTATTTTTATATTGTTGATTTCGAAGAATTCTTCGGATATTTTAATAATCTCCATCATTTCCTCCTTGGACTTTGCCAACCACACCGTATCGTCGGCATATGCCAAGGTCACCTGCCTCCACTTTATTGTGCTAAGTTTTAGCTCGCAAATATCTGTAGGCCAATTCACTTGAATTTCGTACCCTAGGTCATCTCTATTTTGTATTACTGTCAAAAGCGGGTCGTAAAATATTTGCCAAACCAAGGAAAAATCACCTCCCCTTGGTTTATACCGTCCATAGCTTGGAACTTCGCTATATTCCCTACTTCTGTAATTACTTTTATTTCCCGTTTATCAAATAGCTCTATTATGAAGGAAACTATGCACTCTGGGATTTTAATTCTATATATAGCTAGTTTTAACATTTTTAAACTGATAGAGTCAAATGCCTTCTTCATGTTCGGAAAAGCCATCCATAACTCTCTTTCCTGTTCTTTCGCATCTTCAACTATGTTGTTAATTATGTGAATTGGCGCAGCTGTGCCACCTCCTGGCAATCCAGCAAAGTTGTAGCCACGCAAAATGTCTCTTTCTTTTAATATTTTGCACAGCCTGATTGTTAGAATTCTTACTGTACATTTTCTTATGACCTCAATAAGAGCTATTGGCCTTACGTTATTTAGATCAGTGTTGTTGACTGGAAGCTAGAACTTCACTGGACGTCCAGATAATTCCAGTGTTCCAGTAGTTCCAGTGAAGTTTTCACTAGAAGGGATTATTTCACTGGAACCAATATAATATTAGCCAATCAAAATACAAATAAGACCCGGGTTGGTATTACCTGGGCCACCCGCAGGTGGGTCGGGTAACCCATATTCAGGGACACAGAAAAATTTTCGAAATTTTTGGTGATTTTCGAAATAAATCCAAATAAATGTGAATTTTTTGCAGATCTTTAAAATTGACTAATCAGAATGCAAAAAAATATCACGTTATATCACATTACACCTAATTTCATAAAATATAATCAAAATTTATCGAAATATTGGCTAAAATAATCAAAATTTATCAAAATATTGACAAAATAATCAAAATTTTATCGAAATATTTGCAATAAAATAATCAAAATATTTCTGTGTCCCTGCCCGTATTGAGTTGTAGCAACCCGGGTGCGTTGACCTATGGGTAACCCGCGGGTTGACTCAAGGGTTGACCCGCGATTGGCCTGTGGGTTGACCCACGAGTTGACCCACATACGGTAGTATAGAGAGATTTAATTCTGATTGGTCAATCATTAAATGTATCGTTATATATATATTGCATATATCATCTGATTTTAAACGAATTGTATGCAGGTTGTAGAATGAAACTGAATACATATTCAGAAACTACACTTCTCACATTATATACGGTAAAAATAATTCAGAGAACAGAGAAGTAATTCGGAAGTTAGTTATGTAGTGTACTTTTGTCATATAGGCTAAAGCAATTCAGTCATTGATGAGATAAATTACAATTTGGCTAATAAGTATTACTATTTTTTTTTTAACTTATTAATTTACAAATAACGATTCAAACAGTATTGCTAACAGTTGTTTTTTTTTTATATTTTCTCTAAGTATAGATTATTCGATCAAGTTTTAAGAGTTATAGTATATTAAATATAGAATAGCATAGAACATATACGATTATGCACACTGTTTCTATAGTTAGTTTTGGGTTTTTATTCGTACTGTTTATACTCTCTATGAGCGTATATTCTATCTATTAATAATTGACGGTTCTATAATTTATTAAATTATTGTTTTGGTTAAATTATTTCTGTACGTACTAGTTAGCAAGCGATTTAATCAATAAAGGTTATCTATATATGTAATTGTATCAATAAATTGTTAAGCTTAAAGATATTATTTTTTTAAATTAAGTTTAACCGGATACGCAATTGATAATAGCTATTGGGATCCAAGCATTAAATGTTATCGTTATGAATAAAAATTTATAATTTTAATTTCTTTTATTAACGATTTTTTACTTTGAAAGCCCTCTATGCTCCGGGTTAAACGGGTCACCCGATAAACCTGGGTGATCTGAGTTAAATGGTCACCCGATAGATCCGGGTGATTACCCGGATGACCCAGGTCACGTTCTTTAAACGGGTCCAATCACAAGTTAATTTTTTTTGACTTGCCGGATTCACTGGACCCCACTGGACCTCACTGGACCTTACTGGAACTTCCATCCAGTGGTAAAAAAACATGACTGGAAGGGTCTAGTGACAACTTATCACTGGAACCTATATATGTTCCAGTTACATCTAGTTAGTTCCAGTAGCCCTTCTAGTTCCAGTGATCTTCACTGGACCAGTCCAGCAACAACACTGATTTAGATTGTAGTTCCAGTCTTCATGTTTTGGAATCGGATATAGCAACTCCAGCTTCCATTTTCTTGGTATTAGCCCTTTTTTAAGCATACTGATACTAGTTCTGCCAATAGCTCTTTTGCTTTTTTTCCCACTCGTTTTAATAGAGGGTATGTGATTCCAGATTGTCCTGGAGCTGAATTATTTTTTGTATTTCTTACGGCTTCATCTCACTCTTCTATTGTGACACTTTTTTCTATTTCATTATACCATTCAGCCTTGATATTTTCACGTGCCTTGTAAACTGACTTCCAGCTTTCTGGCATATCATCCGCTTTGTGTCTTCTTTCTATATACTGGCCACTAAAGTGCGCGTGTACTGCCTCCAACACTTCTTCTGGGTTGTTTATTAGCCGTGGTTCATCGTCCCTATCCCGAACTATAACCTTGTTAAGCTTGATCTTTCTATAAGGTTTGTCTAGCAAGCTCGTCAACATCTTCTTTTGGTCTTTAATGATCATGTCATGACAAGTTTCGATGAAACCTCTTATTCTTTTTTTCTCTTTTTGTTTCAGTAAGAGGTTCAAGTGTGCAATTAGAGTTTTTCAAAACCTTACAACCCTTTCTTCCATCAGGAGGTCCTCAACCTGTATGTGCTCATGCTTGCTAAGCTCTCTTCTTTCTATTATTTCTATGCACATCTGTTTTTGTTCGGCTGTTAGGCTTTTCGTTTTACCTTTTTCTTGTTTTCTTAACTTTCGTTGTATTTTGCCCAATATTTTGATGTCTTTTCTAATATTTTTTTCTTTTTTATCCCTAGTTTCTAGGCTGCATGACTCCACTGAGGGTCGCTTTTTTTTCCTTGGCAAGTATTTCTTTACTGCCTGGACCAGCGATTTTTCAATTACCTCCTATAATTTGTTTGGGTTTTCTCTATCTATGTTCTTGTTTACGTCTTGTTCCCGTAGGTCTTTGTCTAACCCGGCTCAGAATTTTTCCCAATTTTCTTCCTCTACTATTTCTAGGTCCAGCTGTAACCTTTTTTCTTTTTTTCGCTTTTGCAGCTATCGTCCTAGTCTTCTTTTTTCCTCTAAATCAGTTGCTAGCCTTGCCAAGACTAGATCATGGTCACTTCCTGTTACACAAGTCATGTCTTTTATTTTGCTATCTATAACTTGATCACTACATGAACTACTTGTCCATATATAGTCAATTCGAGATGCTTGCTCGTTTCTTTCCCAAGTGTAGCTCATACTTTCCGGGTTTAGTTCCCTAAAAGTGTCTTTGAAATTGTGCGACACTAAAATATCCAATAGTTTAGATTTCTTCTATGGCATCTTCTTTCCTTTTCCTTTTTTGTCAAGCACATTCTCTGCTGTTTGGTTGAAATTTCTGATAATTATTTGGTGGTTTGTATGCTTTTCTTTGTTTTCGGAGAGCTTTCCTTTTAAGTACTTAACGATCTTTTCTTCCAATTCATGGTCGTTCAGTGCTTGATATATTGTTATGACTTCAATACTAACTCGCTTAAAAAACATTGTAACCAACAGGACATACAGACTGATCTTTTCCACCTTTGCGACATGGTTTTCCCACTTGCTATTTATAATTATACCTACTCTGGACCCTTTCACTTTGTCCTCGTCTGCAGATGACCAAAACCCATGATAACCTTGGACCTTTCTAAGCATCATCTTTCCTTCCTTTTCTGATATATTTGTTTCTACCAAACCTAGTATATCTATCTTTGTTTTCTACATGTATTCTATTACAAAGTCCATTTTTTCCCTATTTGTCTTGATTCCATTAATATTATGTGTCCCAACACTCAAAACTTCAAACTGCCTCCCTTTCTCCGCATCACCTTCTTCTGTGCTACTTTTATACTGCAGCACTTCTGTGTTTGTAGAAACGCCTATGGCACCTCTCAGGAGCAATTAGGGGCCTCTCTTCGAAAATGTCTTTTCTCTATTGCTGAAAGCCTTTTTAGAATTTCTTCAAGGAGACTTGTTTGGTCAAGGTTCACATCTACCAGCTTTTCAGCTATCATCGTATTAGGTTCCTTGTGAATTTCTCTTTTCTGCGCTTGTCCTCTTGTTTTACTTTCCCCTCTCTTTCTATCGTTGCCATTCAGGCGTTTAGTCAGCTGCTTTCCTTTGAAGTTCCTTTCTTTAGCTTTGGGACTGCTACTGTTTTCTCTTGTAAAGTTCTCTTCTGGATTATTGCTACTTGAGTTGCTTTCTGATTTCCATACTAGCTTTGTATTATAGTAGCTGATACCACACTTTGTAGCTTTAACTTTCTCCTCATCTGATTTGAAGTATACCGTTGCCGAACTCTTTGGGTTACTATTACTGTTGATTGGAATATGCACTGCCATACCTCCAAGTCTCTTGAATTGACGGAGTAGGAGTACTTCCTGTGCATGATATGGCTGATTTTTAAGTGTGGCTTTAAATTTGGCTCTTTCTGCTAAAATTTCGAGACGATTTTCTCCTTTTGTTATTCTTGACACTTTTCTATTAGATGTAGGGATCACCCACATGTTTTCGAGCCGTTTTCTTTCTTCCTTGCTGTGAAACTGGATTGAGACTATTACTGTCTTGTTTTTTGCTTTAATATTCCATCCTTTCACTTTTATCTTTCCGTACTTTCTCAACACACCAGTAACTTCTTTTGTAGTAAAGTATGATGGAATGTCCCATAAAGTGTACTCTTGTATCGTCTCTGTCTGTTCATTGGGCAGCAAGCTTTCATTCACGCTTGTATTATGATCTTGTGTAATATCGCCTTTGCTTGTGTTCTGATCATCTTTTTTAGGTGCCTTCACTTCTTTTTCGCATGAATTTGCTGCTAGCACCCTTTCCCCAAGATCTTGCATTGACTTAGTCTCATTTCTTTTGCTAAGTTGATAAATTCCACTCTTTTCCGCTTCTATCGATGTTTCAATTATGTTTGAAATTTGTCTTTCCAAATCCTCTATGCCGTAGTCTGATTGACCTCTTTCTTGTATTGTTAGCGCAATTTTTTTAATTATGGCACTTTTGAATTTGGGTATTTCTATTTTTTTTGCCAGGCTTTCTGTTTTGGACTCAACCGGTTGTTCTTCTTCTTGTGTAATTCCGAGTTGTTTCCATTCCATAATTTCGCAGGCCCGCCTAATAATATAAACTGTACCTGGATATGTGATGCCAAGTAAGTTAGCGACTTGTTTGTCTCTTTCCAGGACGAGTTTTTCTTGGCTTATAGTGATTTCGATTATTTTACTTTCTGGTCTTTTAAAAAGATCCTTAAATTTGTTCAAAAATTCCATGATGTTCTACTTATGTAGATTCTGATTATGCTGTCGATCCTGATTCGAACTTTCTGTTTTCGATAATCTAATTCCTGCTAAACGACACATGACTACTTTGTAATTATAGTAACCGGTTCACGACTTGTTGTTTTGCTGTAGGTGCCCTAGACCTGATTAGTATACGTGTTTGTTTGTTTACTTGTTTACTTTTGGTTTTGGACCTAGTGATTGGCAGTACAGGGTCTAGCCAAATTCTCCAGTTTTCCTTAGTTTTAGGCTGACTCGTAAAGTCTTTAAAAAGTTTGTGTTTTCCAAGCTTCTTGGCGTACTAGAGTGTTTTTATATTAAATAACCCTAGGTGGTTTTTTCAAACCTTTCTTTTTCTTTAATCACTTTTTGTGTGTTTCTTAAAGCCTATCTATGTGTTTTCTGCTGTTTTAATAAAATTTTTCCCGAAACGTTTGTGTACAGAGAATCAGCGGAAAGAGTTCTCATACAAAATAAATTTAAAATTATACGAAATATTTAAATAATTATACTATCTTTATAGTATTATACAACAAATACTATTCTTGAAATTATTTGGATATTGACAAAAAAAAATTTGCCTTAACCTTGTTTGTATTTTTAGTTTGTCTATTTTCTACAACAGAAATTTTCAGAATTTTTTTCTACATTAGCTATCATATTTCAAAAATCATATCTAATAATCATATTTGAGCCAAGTGCCCTGAATGCTTTTTTTTTGCTTAATTATGCAAAGCATATATAATACAAAAAAATAGTTAATTATGTGCATAGCATAGCATCACATAATTCTGAACACCCTGTGATCATAGTTTTGCAAACCTTTGTTTATTGGTTCTGGTGCCGATTCCTTGGTCTGGAGGCACGTGATATCATGCTTTGCTTAATTGTCAACATATAGAGTGAAGTCAATAGAAATGGGACAAATTTATTAGATAAATTTGTCTCATTTCTATTAATGTCACCCCATATACAATTAATGAATCAAAAACGTAACTTTAGTATCAACTTCAGACCGCTCACCCTAGCCCCTGAAAAGTCTTGTTATGTACAAGTTACTCTTGTTATAGTGAAGTCCTCGGGCTGTAAAATTTTTTCACTATATTGAGAGATTCACTATATCAAGAGCCTTTTATTATAGTAATAATAATTCTGTTTTAAAAAAATTCTTCACTATAGTCAATCTTCACTATATCGAGAGTTCACTATAATGAGAGTAACTTGTATGTATATCCAATTTTTCAGGGGCGTTACATACGGTAAATACCAAAACTACATTTTTGATATTTTTACTATAAATATATCAAAAACATAATTTCGGTCATAGAAGTATGAGTTCTCCAAACAATCATTTATTATGGCACTATGTCAGATAATTCTATGGGAATCTGGAAAACTACCATTTGTTACTATCATAAAATTGGCATTGAAAAAAATGAAGATAAATTTTCACATAGTCATATTTGGGACTAACTTTTAAGCATAATTCTTTTATAATTAGGGGCATGCCATTTATCACGTGATTTTTACCATGGATACATGGTCAAAGGTAGTGATCACGTCTATATATTATATTAATCAATTAGAATTAAATAAAGTGATCACACCATACATGGATAGGGGTGGCTATTAAGTAAAAAATATCACGTGATAAATGGCACGCCCCTTAAACTAATCAACTATTAACTCTTCAAATTACAGCTGTTCTCATAAATTTTGGACAAACTAAAAATTTGCTTGTTTCTCGAAATCCGATTTCGTTCTAAAAGTCATCTATGATAAATAACTCTTTGGAACACGTCACTGTCTTCAGAACTTCAGACCGATATAATTTCCGGAGAATAGATGACTAATAAAGTAAAGCGATGAGAGTTCGGGAAATGAGCAAATTTATAGTTCGTCCAAAATTTATTAGAACTGTAAGAACTTTAAGTTACAATCGCGTTATTGGCCGGAGCGTAGTGACAGACCCTAAGTTTCTATGCGAAGTGATACAAAAATTACCTTCCTGATGTGCTTCAATTGTAAAAATCTTGACAAATTTTACTTTTTTGATATACTTGCATATATATGATGTAAATCTTATCAGAAATGGAATTTGTCTGTCCCCACGCGTGTCTATATTTGTGCTTTTAATGTTACCAACATATGCATATTAACGCGTTTGTGTAATATGATGAACATCATATGATGAGCTCCGGACATATAATGCTACGCATTAGCCTAGTGTAAACTTCAATACATGCTTTATTAATACTTATTTGTATTACCATTCCCAAGTAGTAAAACATGCATATGGGCCCTCAAAAGTAGAAACCAAGGAATTTGACTATTTTTTGAAAATTGACCTGTTTGATAAATTAGGTGTAAAATTTTAGGCCCAATCTTTTTTACTTAATAATGAAAGACTGATCACTTAATAAATTTTTGCGATACAATGATTAAAAGCTTTTGACGCTATAATCTAAAAATAGATTTACCGAGATTTACCGAGATTTACCGAGATTTACCGATAGTAATACGGAATCTACAAATCTAATAATCCTGTTTAAACAGGTTTGTTAATCATTAATAACCTAATTTTAGATTGTTTTGATTTTGTGTAACAAAATAGTTTTTGCCGATTTTCTCAAAACCCGTGATCAGCCAAATTCCTTTTTGAGGGCCCATATATTTGCATATCAACAACTTTATTAAACATATTTAGGTCTAACCAACTCAAATTAGAAAATTGTCTTTAAATAAATTCGAATTACATTATCAATTATATCAGAAGAAAATGTCTTTATTAGACAATGGCTCTTCGGAGATAATCAATCCTGATACATATTTTCAAACTAATACACCACCACGAACGTTAGGTGAGAACGAAAATCGAGTTAAAGAATTTGTTAATAAACATAATGAAGCTGGTAGAAAGATAGTTTTAATTACGGTAATGTTAACGAGACAGGTGACGAAACAATTGAACTTGCCTTATTCTAAATTATTTTTTTTTTTTAAGAGTGGAGGAACTACTGTTCCACTTGAGAACAGCACTGTGAGATTTATTGACAATTTCAGCGCCGGTACCCGTGGCGCTACTTCTGCTGAATATCCTTTGATAATTTCTATTATTTAATAACTTTTCAAGTGTTAAAATTCTTTCTATTATCTATTATCATTATATCACAAAGTACGAATTTTCTTGAAATGGGATACGCTGTAATATTCATGCATAGGCAATTTAGTTTACAGCCTTATAGCAGACATTATTCACATTCTACAAATTGTTTCTTGGATTTTATGGAACTGAAAAGCGATGGAAGCATTGGAGGTAATAGAATTGTTAACAAATGTATAATTTTCGGCTCTTTTATAAATCATCCTTATTTATTTTATTAGTTAATTCCAAATATGCCCCAAAAATGAAAGCTGTCTTAGAAAAATATCAAGAGGTAATTAGATTTTATTGAACATTTTATAATTATTGGCGATTATGATCTAGTTCCCTTATTTTTTCTTTTACATTTGTAATGCAAAGTTCAAAAAGAATGAAACTCTTTTATTCCTTGATTTTGTTACTGTGTCTGATTATCTTTTTCTTCTTCGAAGTGTTACAAGAATCATGTCTGTTTTAAAAGAACATGCTATGTATTATCTTGCGGCAGCTGTTAGTGACTTTTTTATTCCAGCTCAAAAAATGGTAAATTTAATTTATTTGATGTTTACTATACTAGTATTTTTCTTTTTCCCTCTGTTTTCTTTCCTTCTTTTTTTTTTTTTAAAAAAAAAAGAATTCACGATATTTGTTACATTAGCCTCAACATAAAATTCAATCAGATGGCGGATTGACTCTGACAATGGATCAAGTGCCAAAATTTTTGAAACCAATGGTTACGAATTGGGTTCCTCGTGGATTTATTGTTTCATTTAAAGTTAAGAACTTTATACAATTATAATTTTTTTTTACATCAAAAAAATTTTAATTCGTAAACCAACAATCTAAATTGACATTCTCTGCTATTATTTTAGTTAGAGACGGATCCCGCACTTTTAATTGATAAATCGAGGCATGCTCTCACGCGATATGGTCATCAAATAGTTATTGCAAACCTACTCACTATCAGAAAGCGTGAAGTTATTCTTATTACTCGGGATTCAGAATTTCAAATCAAATTGACAGAAAATGAAATTGCTGAAAATATAGAAATCGAATCCAGAATCATTCCCGAATTAACGAAACGACATGATGAATGGATTCGTAATGCAGATCATGCAGATATGTAAAATATTCTTTGATGAAGAAAATACTTTGTAATTTTTTAATTGATACAAATAACAAGACCGTGCCATATGTTAAATAGTTTTACTGAAATTCCAGTAAGCTCTTGGTTATGCCAAAATACTTAGTTAATAAATTATTATTAGGCCATACAAACTTGATAAATTGATTCTCATAACCCGACCGGGTCAAATTTTTGCTATTTTTATTGTCGCGGATTATAATGAAATCGTATTAAAATGAAATTTGTGTTTCTATTTAACCCTCTAAAACCCACTTATACTAAACTCTATTATAAAACTAACCTCTAACCTTAACCCTAACCCCTAACCTTTAAAAAATGCGCCCCAAAAAATTTTATTTTTCGGTGGCTTGTCAATTTTTTATGCTATACACATTAACATCGTATAGAAAACAGAAAGTAGCACTTTTTTTATTCGTAGTACAACTTTCCTATTTTTTCTTATTTAAGGGTAGGGTGAACGTTGATCATTTTTAATAGTGATCACGTTGTAATCATATGAAATCAGGTGATCGACCAATCAGGATTGTAAACAACATAGATTCAACCAATCAGAATTAATAATTTTTTGTGCGACCTAAGGAAATTTGGGGTCACCTAAGTTTTTTTTACCAATATACGAAGGTAGGTTTTTTCAAATGATATAGGGTTTAAAATTTTACTATAACAAATAAGAAGCTTCAAATTATATGCCACGAAATTTTGGGGAACATTGGCAATAATTCTAAAAAGTTTTATTAGAAGCATGTGTTTGATTTCTATATAAAATTTTTCTGTATCATGTAAATCATATGAAAATTGATCTAC